>CAEGAF010150190.1:0-21888 GCA_903067075.1 Micropoecilia bifurca
TGTGTGTGTGTGTGTGTGTGTGTGTGTGTGTGTGTGTGTGTGTGTGTGTGTGTGTGTGTGTGTGTGTGTGCAGCAGAGACGTGTAAACAGACAGCAGAGAGCGCAGGGAGGGGACGGGGATTTGCAGTGATCACTACATTTTTATAGTCGTCACACCCACGAGCTGTCATAGGCCAGTGACAACACACCCACCGTCCAAAAGTTACAGCCCAAAATGTCCGGAAGACGGCACAACGAGAAGACACGAGCGAGAGGCTCAAGCAGAGGACAAGGAATCTGCAAATAAATGCGACAGAAATTTCAACTTTTCTGAAACTTTATACACATCTCGGTTTTCTGCTGCAGGGCATTTCAGCTCAACCTGCCTTTAAAAGCAGCCAGAAAACATCTGACATCTGCTCTATACACACACACACACACACTTCAGAGGAATGTAATCGAACTGGATTTCTCCAAGGAGAGGTTAGCCGTAAAGATCAGAAGCACAAGTTCAACTCTGCACCTCTACCCAGCTGTTTTGTTGCCCAGTTTCAGTTTGAACCAGAAAGAAAAGACTAAAGAGAATGAGTGAGACAGGATGTGTTCTCCTTTTATCTTTGGTGTTGGTCCAATCATGAAAGAGTACCGCTTTTATTGGCTGTTGAGCAGGTGTGCAACAAGATCTCGCAGCACAAGATCGTGCAAAATGAAAACAAACCACCCTTCTCGCAAGATTTCTCCAAATCGATTTTAAAAAGACAGGCAGCGTGTTGAGAGGGTTATTAAAGAGGGGGAGACAAGTCACCTTAATTCAACTAATTTTACGGAGAGTAAGGTATTATCTTTATTATTAACATGTTATAAATAGTATAAAACTAAACTTAGGATCTGATTCGTAGATTTAATCCAGGTGGTCGTTAGCGGAGGAGCGCCACAAGGGACTGTACTCCTACCGTTCCTTTTCACTCGGTACACCTTGGACTTCCAGTAGAAGTCAGAGTTCTGTCATCTGCAGAAATACGCAGATGACTGAGATTGACAAGAAGCTAAGTTACAGATAGCTGGTGTGCCATTTTGTGTCAACATCTTATCTTGAATGTGAACAAAACAAGCGAGATGAATGCAGATTTCAAGAGAAACGGAAACCATATTTTTGTTATGGGAGGAGAAGCAGAGGTAAGAGAAAGGAGAATAATAACCTGCGTGTTCACCTGTAATACAGACTGGACTCATCAGGCAGCAATACAGCCGTCTACAAGACGGGACAAAACAGGCTGTACTTTTTGACGAAGCTAAAGTCCTTCGATGTTTGCAGCAAGATGCTGTTGGAGTAGAAGTGTCTGAGTCAGGGACTAAAAACGGTTCAACAAGCTGATAGAGGAAAAACTGGTTCTATTTTGAGACTACTGTTGGAGATCTGGAGAGTGTTGCCAAAAGAAGGAGTTTTCATTACAGACAGCCCTGAGCAGTCTCTACATGAGATTACTGTACTACTAACGTCTTCAGTCAGAGGTTTTGTTACAACTGCTATAACACAGACTGCTACAGGCCATTTTTTTCCTGCTATCAGCATCTACAACGACTGAAATGAAGTTACAACTTCATTTCCCTTTGGGAATTAATACGCAACAAAAAGGCATGCTTGAATGTAACTGAATCTAATGAAATATGTCAAACAACCAACATGCTACTCGTATTTCCTAAGTGAAATGTGTTTTAGAATTTGGCATTTTAAAAACTTTGGGATTCCAGTGTTTGATTATGAACAAAGCTTAAAACTCAAATCAATCCTAAATCAAAAAAGATATTTTCAGCACGCTGATATTTTCAGCTTTAAAATATCAGCAAAATATTCTGACTCGCTAATCAGAGTCTGAGTCAGAGCTTCACCAGAGCTGCGCATCAGATGAAACGTGCAGCATGCTAATGTGTGTGTGTTACTGGATGTTCCGAGTGTATTCGTGTTAACATTGGCACGAGGTGCTTTACCTTTCAAGTTTATCTGTCACTTTATCACTCTCAGACACGTAATCTAGGTTAACTTCCTCTGCATTACCAACTTGAGATGTGGCAATAAAACACTTCTCTTGAACGCAATTTTTTTTTAATTTCACGACGGCGGAGTCTTTAAAAAATAAATCTGGGAGTGTTTACTTAAATTCACGAAGATGAAGCTGGCGAGCTGAACAAGAAACAAAGAGAACCTATTAAATAACGTGCAGACAGCTGATGCAGGAGCTTGTTGCTTAAGTAGCAACAAGCTAGCTCTCTTATCTGATCTCAGCGACAGTAAAAACAAATGTTTAGGCGTAATAATGGGACTGATACAATGAGTTGTAAAGGATGAATCACAGCGAAAGGTAAATGTAGGAGGATGAGACAGCAGTGACAATAGGAGGGAAAGTGAGCAAAATTAAACAGAGACATATTTTAAGAATGGCTGGCCCTGAATGTCAGGTATCTTGCATGTACTCAGGTAAAGGGGGACGTATCCACCAACTAATCAGTTTGCAAGGAATGAGTTCCCATTGGGTCCGAGGGCGTGCGGTGAAAGTGAAACTAAACAAGAAAGGTGTCATGTTAGTGTGCGTGTGTGTGTATTTGGGTGGGTTCAGGGTAATGGGATGACATAACTGTGTCATTTTAATCAGCCGAGGACGGCGACAGGCTTAAATTACTCCCTTAACAGTAGATCAATTTGAATTTTCAGAAACGTGACGACAGGAAGCGTACAATCGTTTTCTCTCTCTACCGAGCTGCAGTCTGAGCAATGTGATGATCCCTGGAGCACGTTTAAGGGGGGATGACTGTAAAACCAGGCATTACCTGATTAAGAGTGCTGCTGCTCTGACGGCGGAACATGTAATTGGACGAGACAGAGGAAGACGTCGGGTGAAGCGCCCTCCTTAGCAACAGCCGGGTCGAGAAATTCGGTTGTGTAAGATTTAGCAAAATTTCATGAGACTTTCCTTTTCATTTCAAATATCGAAAGGATGGACTCGGTAGATCAAAGCGTCATCTTAAATGCTGAACATAAAAATTTACAAAGGTGGTGAGCAGATCCTGAGGTGCAGCAACACTATTAGGTATCGTCACCGTCGTCAAGGTATAACAACCTTTTAAACTTGCTTTTATGCCATTCCTGCAGCTTGAAGTCCGTCAAGAGAAAGTGCTGGAGTGACAGAGGAGTAATGCGATTCTGTCCTGCCCCCACCTATTGCTGTGCACAGCCAGTCAGCTGGGTAAAAGATGGCCGTTCCATTCTTTCCCATATTATCGAACTGACAGGAGATATACTGTTGTAGTGGTCAGTTGAAATATAAAGTTAGAGATGCATCCATTTATTGGCAAGAGATTGGAAACTTTTCTTTGGTTGATTCTAATGAGTGATTGGATAAATACTGGTTAAATAATAAAAAAAAAATAAAAAAAATCAGTTTTTTCTAATTAATTAAAGGCCTCAAATATTCAGTGCCATGAACCAGAAGCATTTTTTTTCTTTTGCGTTTAACTACTTAGAAAAAAACTGAACCATGTCAAAACCAGAAATCATCAAATCAGAAGCCACAGAAAATGTCAAACTGATAACAGCCAGGAAATGTCTAATCAATGCATTTATAAAAAGAATTAAAATACATGAAATGAATTCAGTCATTGCATGCAGGAGTTAATGAGGCATCAATATGAGGCTCATTAGGATTGATGTTTGTGGTAAATAAAGAAGAGAAAGACAAACAGAAGCACAGTGCTTCGTGAATAATTTACATTAAATATAAGCCTAATAAAATGTGGGCTAACCATACTGTACGGAGAAGTAAACAGGTTGCATAAGGATAATCACTTCCCCTTCCAAACAGCAAAAAATAGATGCTATACAGTTGACAGATATGAAAACTGTGAGTCATCAGAATGAAAGGAAGAGGAGGAGAGAGAGAGCGGGGTTCTCTGCTCTGATGGTGAGGGTCGAGGGGACTCATTGGATCCACACTGGGTCAGAGTTCGACCCTCACAACGTGTTCAGAAACGAAAAGGTTGGATCTGAATGCCCTCATTCCTCTGACTTTATGAGAGCGATCGAGAAAAGCTGCTGCTTTACACATGTCGCTCCATGCTGCAGCGGTCCAACCCGCACTGCTGGTTCAAATCGCAGTTTGCCCCATCGCTTTAGAGGTTTCTGTACAGGTTGCTTTTATTTTAAAGGGTGGCGTGTTGCTGCATACTTTCGGACCACCCAGTCAAACTCCAGCAGGAGGCTTCCTCAATCCAAGTTTTCGCTCCCTCCTCTAGTGCCAAGGATTCCACCCTGGGCAGTGGGAATGGTGCCAAGCACATGCTAACACCCAGTGCCATGGATTCATTGCATTTGAATGGATGAAGGGAGGGATGAAGGTGCGGGGGTCGGTTCACCCAAACAAATTAAGATGACAGAATCTCCACTGACAACCCCATGCTGACAAATGTTAATTAAAAGCATCTCCTCATATGCAGATCACACTGATATTAACAGCGTATGCAGAGTTTAAACATTTTCTTTGTCTTACGGCAGCAGTGAAAGATTAAACCCCAGCTGTAATAGAAAGAAAATCTACCACATTTCAAATATATTTGCTCTACTGTACTGTGCCGCTTCGCAGCACGCAAAGCTCACAACATAAGGGAAAACAGCTGCGAAAGCACTGCTACACGGTCATGTGATCTCTGCCGTCTCCTCCGATCAAGCCAAACTGACTGAGGGGCTCCTTCATAGCGATGAGAAGTAGACAACACTATCATCTGGCTGTAGAGATCAATATGCACTTTGCAGCGGCTGACCTACATAAGTGGAGGATCACGGTCGCTTGGCTCAAGATTCCTGGAGCCCAGGTCGAGTCTCTGTGTAGGTCTGACGTACTAATTATAGTTTAATGTCATGTTCTATAAGATTTATCAGAACTGCTCAATATATCAGATCGCAATTCCAACGGATCTACTTGGATGAATCATTTGCGTGCCTAGAATATAACTGGCTTGTTGGAAATATTTTTAATGCCATATTCCAAAAGAGTGTTGCAAACAACGCCATGTGTTTGCGACACTCTTGTATGACTTATTCATGAATGATTTACCAATGCTCATATTGGTATGGCTGACTATGTGACTAATATTGCATTGCTATTAAGAAATATTAATGCTATTTCATGTCTTTCTGATGTTTCGGTGTGTAAAAGAGGACTCCAAACTGAATTTGAACTTGGTGTGCAAGGACAGAAAATCAAGATGATGTTCATACAGGGATATATTAAACTCAGTCCAGCTCCCCTTTTCATCCAGGGAAAATAAAAATCACCATGTTTCTTAGCAAGATTTATGATGCACTGTGTTAAATATCAGATAAACCCTAAGCAAAAAATAAGTAAGAAAAAAAGTTCAAAGGCATCGAAGTTCTTTGGAAGCCAAGTCACTAATACTGGAATTAATACTGGAATTTTTTTTATAACACTCAGAAACGCAAGTTCCTACTCGAAGTCGAATCAGCAAATGTACAAGTGCAATTGCAAAGGGAACTTGTTGTGACTGAAATTTTGTGCATAAAGCAGCACATTTCAACTATTTGCAACAAACTGTTGAAATGTGCATTTGCGATCCTGCTAAATCCTGAGCTCAGCAGATATTCACAAGTTTACATGTTACAAAAACTTCTGAGCAAAAAAAAGGGCAAAGGCAGTTTGTGAAACAGTATACTCAATAGCTTACAGAGCAACATTTAGCAGTAGTGACTTGAAACGTTCATCTTATGTACAAACTAATCAGTCTCTTGCATGCAGAGCCCTTTTCCAAGGTCCTGGCAAAGAGCAAGCATTGGCTTAAAATGTGAATTTTGAGCAATTCACAGAAACAAAACGACTTTCTTTTTATTCTCCCGTTCCATCTTTCATTTACTATTTTAATCAAGGTACACCCAGGAGGTTATTATCATATTCCTACATAGCCCTAAGCTAATTTGGCTGCGAAAGTACTTTAGCTGCTATGAGAGGCGTATCAGCAGCAGATCATCTTGTCCTATTATGAAACTGTACATTCACATATCAATGTGCAGCAAAGTACGTCAGTCGTGGTTTTAAAGGTTGTGAGAGTAGGACCAATAGCTGCAAGGGCACCATCGCACTACCTGATTGCAAATTACGCCCTAACCATTTATGCACCATCACTGTGCCTGCTGTGGTCATTCCTCATTGGTTTATAGATGGAGGAAGTTTCCCCCAACTAATTGCACAACACAGTCACCTGTTGTTTTTGTATTTTTGACTGAAACTAGCTAGAAACTCAGCTAATTTTCTTATTTCTTTCAATGTTTTGATTTTAAAAAAATAAAAATTTATGACACTTCACGACAAAAACCTTCCTCTCCATTGTGGTTGGGGAATGACAGAAAAATTAATTTCTTCAAAATAAAAAAAAACAAAACAAAAACAAAGCTGAGAACATTTAAATGTCCTTTTATGACGAGGTGTTCTGCATGATTGCGCAGTTTGACATAATAGTTTATAGATTTTACTGAATTGCAGAGAAGCTTTAAACTTAATGTGTATGGTTAATTATATTTCAGTTCCACATGTCCCTGCATTGTCTTCTTTATCACTGCATAAAATCCTTATCTGCCCATCGTTATTTCCGTTTATAGCTTCTATAGCAATTGAGTTGGCAGAGCAGCTTGATGTGCTAGTATAAGAAATTAATATTTGTTAAGCTTTTTAGTTTTGTACTTTTCCTTCTTCCTCCTTGTCAATTGGGTGGTTTCAAGAAGATACTCTTCACTCTGCTAGTTAAAGAAACAATTGAACAGAACATAAAAGCTCAGTCTGAAGGCTATAGAAATAAAAAAAGGCAGAACTACAGTAAGAAGGGGAAAAAAAAGAAGTCTGGATTAGAAACATATTGGCACGGTGACACCGACAGGCTGTGATTACTTCTTCAGCTGTTTGTCCTCTCACCTTGCTGGGATGTCTCATTTTCTCACCACATATATTCGCTGTTTTGTGTATTTTTTTTAAGTGTTAGAAATGTTTAGTAATGGCCACCGTTGAAGTTTATTCTAGGATAACGCTCCCTGTCACTTCTACTTTATTAACACTTGTGTTATCTAGTGCTATTTAATCATACATCATCATCATTATACGATGGTGCTCTCATCCCTTCACAGTGATCCCAGCCACCTACCAAACACTGGGGAGGGGGCGTGCGCCATTTAACTTGATCACTTAGTGCTGTGTTCACTTGCAGTAGGAGGTCTGAGATTTGTTCAAATGTGCGTTTACACTTGGCAGTGCAGATTAAACACCTTATTTGTTTTTTATTATTAATGAATGCTTTCAGTCGAAGCCCTAGTTAAAGGATAAGCAGCTGCTAATGATTCAATGCGTTTAGTTCATAGTCATGTTCAGAGGTGCTAGTGAGAAAGAACTTTTGATTGGCAGAAAGGGGTGATTATTTTTCCTTTTCATTTCTAGACAAAGCAGAACAATTTACCAAGGAGCCAATTAACATTTCTTCCTTTTGCTTGACTATTAATATGAGCCTCAACTCGGAAATGTTTTAATACTCTGAAAATTGCTTCACTTTTTGATGATAATGCAACTGAGTTGGAGGGGGGAAAAAAACCTAGAGAAACTAGCCATGGTAGATAAAAATCTTCCGCAGGTTGATGTTCAGACAGTCCTGTCATATTCTGGCACAGACAGATAAGGGACCCGATTTGAAGTCTGGCTAATAACGTGACGAGAACAGCTGTCAAAGCAGAGACAGAGTTAATAATCCCCACTTCTTCCCTTCCACGTCGAAGCGGCTCTCGGCTTTCCATCAGCCTTACTTTAAGAGGTCTCTTCTCTGTGCCGTTTCGCCATCCCCTCCGCTGCACTGTGAAAAAACCTGGCCATTACCCCACAGCTCATCCCTCACGCCCACCCAAGACCTGTCACACGCCTGTTTCCATGACGACCCAAACGCAGAGGAAGCAGGGGGTGAGATGCCCGGCGAGACAAAGACAGCAGATAACATGGGGAGAAGGTGGATCATGTCAAGAACACAGAGAGGACCTTATAGAGTCTGTGATGGGCAGATAACACAACACAGGCTGGCCTGTTGTCTCTATGCTGGAATAGAAAGCATGTGTTTTCTTGCAGACTTGTTCTTTTAACAGAGTACAGCCAACATGTCAACTTTAAATGTGAAAGTAGTCTGGCCAGAGTATGAAGTAAAAACGCAATCCTTCTGCGTTTAGTTCATGAACATCCAGATATGGGTTTTTTTTTCTTAAAAAAAAAAAAAAGTACAGGAGAAAACTTTAGAGGGGCTGTCTGGCACAACATGGTGTTCAAAACTGACTGTACAGACATTAGCACCAGAGACGGTTGCAGTTCTCCGGTGCTCTACTCATGGATCAAAATGTGTCTGCAAAAGAGTGTGGGTGTAACTTGGTTCACTGGTCAAACGTGACATTTCTGAGTCACTAATGATGTCATTTCAGTGGGCATGCCGTTTACTTATCTTTAACAATCTGAACGTTCCGTTTATGCCCACAAGTCCAACATTTAACGATACTTAGATTTGCCCAGACGCCTGGAGGATTTCTCAGTTTCACATACGCATTGCTGACTTTCAAACCAAGTCAGAAATTACAGTTGAGTTCTTAAATCAATGACATCATCAAAAAAGAAAACCAAAAGGGAAACTTGAGCTGCAATTGCAAACCAAATAAATGTTTAGTCTTTTGGTGTGCAGGGGGCGTTCCTAAAGACCTCCGTTGACTCTGTGGTGGCATCAGCCATCTTTTATGGGGTTGTCTGTTGGAGCAGCAGTTTATCTACAGCTGAAAGGAAGCAGATAGATGAGGTCATCAGGAAAGCCAGCTCTGTTCTGGGTTGCTTAATAGACCTAGTGCAGGTGGGGGGAGATAGAAAAACTGGCTAAAATAACATCGCTGATGGACAATCTCTCCCAACCCATGATCAAGCAGTTACTGAACCGTTACTCCTTCAGATGCAAACTGCTGCATCTTCGGTGTACAAAGGAGAGTTATCATAGATCCTTCCTCCAAGCAGCTGTTCGACTTTATAACCATCCCTTCACATTTTAAACATTTTTATTTGATTGACCTGCTCAGCTGCACATTCCTTTGGACCAGAGTGCATCAATTCTAATAACTGCACAGTGTAGAAGTTGAAACTATTCCCTTACAGTATTTCTTTTAACTCAGTTTTTATATATAAACTTTATATTCTACCTTTGTGTGAACCAACTTGCTTTGATTGTCTATCACTTTGCTGCTGAAGGGCAAGAATTTCTTCACTGTGGGCCAATAAAGGAATTTCTATTCTATTTAAGTTATCAGAATATGAAAATATAACTTCCCAAATACAGGCAATACAATTTACAAGAGTTGTATTGTTTCCTCAAATATCACAATAACTTAGGTAGCCTCTGTAACGGTACAGCTGGAAATATAACGGTAATGAGCGTCAGCTATGAACCATTTTTCTCTGTGTCTGAGCTAAATGAACCAAAGTATTAAAGCTGCAGTATTTTAATGCCCCTTGCAGGCGGCACGAGTAATAACAGTTTAACTTTCTAGTGCCATGCAATGACAGAAAAGCTGCAGGCAGAAATGGCTATTGTACTACTAAACTTCCATGAGATAAACATTAATTGATTATGTGAAGAAAAGTGAGGCTTCCACAACGACAGCACCAACGTAAAGATGGCCATGTTGGCACGTTGTTAAGAAGATCACCAGTAGCCATCAGCGTTTCAATGCTGGTCAGAACTGAATCAAAATTTTAAGCGTCCAAAATGAATACTGATGCAATTTCTGAACTTTGTTAGGTACAAACAGAATTTATCTCTGTGGCGAATTAAAAAAATAGTGTTGCTAAATCCATCTGTAATTTTGGCAGATTTTCAGATCTCTGGGATATGTTCATGCTTTTCTCCTAGCTAGATTGAATATCCTCTAAATCTTCACTTTATGGACTCAAATTTGTGAGTCTACCGACGTCCAGCATAATAAAAGTAGCGCCATCTCTTTTCTGTAACTTCTGGATGTCTTTTTTCATATTTCTCATCTTTGGCCAAGAAAATTCATGAAACCATCATAGCTTACAAAACCAAGAAATCGAAAAGTAAAACTCTTATGAACGATGACATAAACCATAATTCTAAAGCACAACATTAAAGGAAACTTGACAAACACTATTTTAAACAGTTGTAGTAAAGTAGTCAAGGACAGGTTAATAGTATCAGGTATACACCTTGGTGTTGCAGAATCTCAAGTTTTCACCATGCAGATGGATGCCAGACAAGGTGACAGTACGACTAGAGTTTTGCTCTCCAATTTGCCCAGTCAGAGAATGTATTGAGGAAACACTCATGTGTCCTTGCTACCCGTTGGTGTGTGTACTGCACTATTAGAGTAGTGCAACAGTATAAGACAAACGAAACAAGGCGCAAGGGTCAAACGATTAGCCGGCTGTATCGCTCAGGTGATGCAACAACGCAGCCTATCACAGAGCAAGTCATTACACACATGGCCACAAGTTTGTTGGCCAAGTACTAAGAAGAAGAAGAAAATGCTGCTTCATTTATTAAAATTATTAACAAAACATAGCATGAAGCAAAACAAACATGGATGCTGCTGTGAATCAATTTAACCAAATTTCACATGTTTTTCCCAGGGTGGAAAAACATGCTAAGAATTAAGAAAGCAACATTTAAATCATGTGTGACTTGATGCGATTAAATATTACAAACCTGCTGTATAACTGCAGCAATTTGCCCAGTCAGAGAATGTATTGAGGAAACACTCATGTGCCAAGTTAGTGTAAGAAAACTTCCAGCCAGTTTTCCTTGTGTAAACATCCAAATATTTGCACAAGTGCTTGCGTGGATGTCGTCATCACCCCACTAACATTCTTCGCTGAAAAAGGATATGCCGTTTGTGTTTTCCTCCCCCCCCCCCCTTCACATTAACTTGACTTGGACTTGAATGCGAACAGGACCACATTCTTTCTGAGTATCCACGAGGTGTCACAGATGTCATAAGCTTTTTCTCTAATACCCGTATTTCACATTCACCCAAATGGGCATCAAGTAAGATTAGGGGAATATTTTGCAAGCAAAAAGCTTTACAGAGACTGACTTTTGCTTCCGTAAACTTCAAGTCGTTTGAGATAAATGCCCACAAAAAAAACTTTGTTCTTCTTGCTCACCTGGCTGCACATTCATCACACCTGGTAAGAATGTGTAAAAAAATAATTATTTCAAAATTCAGCTTCAATTCTAGTACAAAGTACATTTGTTAAGTGAGTGGAGAAAAAACTAAATCAAGTTAATCCCAGTGTCCCATTTGTTGGCATGCCAAACAAATCCTTAAAAAAAAAAAGAAATCCAGCTTAAATATTGTTAATACTTTACAATTATTAGACTCTGTAGGAACCTAGTACTTCCTGGTTTCCTGAGGGATAGATATGACATGGTGTTTCCCTTAGCAACGTATGAAAATGGGAACCACAAGAGGACTTGTCATTAAAGTTAGACATGTCGATCTTCGCAAACAAATCAGGAAATAACTGCAAAAAAAATTCTATCCAATTAAATGTACCTATATCTAAATCTTTTTTATCTTTTTAGAAAGCTGAAAATAAGGCTGGAGGATGGTAGGGATGGTAAAAAACATCTCCAAAAATATTTTTTTAGAGAACTGAAGCAGAAGAGTTTCATCTTGGGTTTGCCAACTATTCACAAAAGATATTACATGTTAGCAGATTGTGTGGAATGTCAGGAAAGAAAAACATTGTCTGTCCTGCCCTAAGAAAATCATGTACAGTGTGTCAGTTTTAACTGTAACCTTGTGCTTTGGTCCAACAAGACGAAGATTGAGTTTTTGCCAACACAGACCGAGAATGAATGTGGTGTCAAACAAACCCAAGTATGGTATGCTACGGTATCGTGTCTATGATGCTGTGGGCCCCTATTCCTTCTAAAGGAAGAGAAAGGGGTGCGCGATGAAACACCAAAACATTTTAAATTAAAGCCCGGTGACATCTCCCAGAAAACTGAAAATGGACCATCACTGGGTCTTTCAGAAGAATTATGAAAGCAAAATGTTCAAATATCCCTTCTTCTATATGTGCCAAACTCTTGTTAATTCATAGTCACACATGTCTTCAGGAACAGCATCTCATACAGCAGGAAACCCTGCTTATTTTGATGTGAACTTGCTTGAAAACACCCACAGCTTAGTGGCTGTCCTATATAGGAAAATGAAAGTAAACACACATGGGTGAAAAAGAAAAAAAGAGTAATCGCTAAATGTAAAGGATGTCTTGCAAAAAAAAAGAAGAGCATAGGTTTGTAATATCAAATCAGTTGGAGGGTCTGGATCATCAGTTTTTGTTTTTTTTCAACCTTCGCTCATTTGGCACTGACGACTTGTGGATATTCTTCTCAAATCAAAATGCTGAGATAGTGGCAGATCACAGCACGTGAAAAGTATAACATACTATTTTCCCCCCACGGCTGAATTGATTTAATATTATTTCAGGTCGTCAATTTTAAGAACTATGTCAAAACACACAGTCTCTGGTTTATCTTCCTGCCAGGCGGTAAATCAATTTATTTGCCTCGACTGAGGCCAAGGTGCGCCAAAGGTGTTTCTCCTAAGCTTCACGAAACCTGTCCTTTGCTACGACTTCTGGCAGATGTGCCTGAAATCCATCACATCCGATTCTCCAAGACGCAAACTAGCTGAAGTCAAACTGTGGCAGGACAACGCGTCACGCAGGATCTCGCATAGGCGATGTGACAACTACGACACGCCGTCAGGTGGGCAGAGTGATGCAACACAGACTGCTCAACTGGTTCCACGGGAGGCGTTCCTCCAGAGAAGTGCCGACACTCATTGAAATGACACAAGCTGTCTGCCTGTATAGTTCTGAGTCAGTCAAGCAGAAGGGCCCCCCTTTTAGAAGGAGAGCGCTGCACTCCAAACACAGGCACAACAACGCAACACACAAGTGAAACCTCCAAGTAGCATCCCCCCACACTGCATTAAAGGCTTACATCTTGAGAAAGCATCCCTTAGTCCTATTCACTCGTGGGTCCAAGTGGAGCTGCTCAGTGTAACATATCAGCATCGACAGTGCAGCGTGCGTGCTAATTAGAAACACAGCATGCAAGGTAAGGCAGATTTATCCGACTGAGTCATCTTAAGGCTTTTAACAAAAGCAAAACATGGGCAAGTTTCGTTTATTGGGAAGAGGGGGGGGGGAAGCAACACTGCAAAAACAGATGATAGCAAGAATTACTTGTATTAGTTTAACCAAACATGAGTATTGGACTGATTAGGGTAATATTTATTCAATGCAAGAAAATGTTGAGCAAACTTTTATCACGTCTTGTATTTGTTTTAGCTCTTAGTTCAGTCATTAAAAAAAAAGAAAGCTTAGACAAAGCTAGCAGCAATTTTACAGCAGGTTATATACTGGATAACTTCATTTACAATGGCTAGTAAAGGCATTCACACTCCTTGAACTTTATCCCATTTTGTCACATTACAACCACAAACTGAAATACTTTATTGAGATTTTATGCAGTCACACAAATCTACAGTGTTCAAAGTTGTAAAGCGAAGTAAAAGTGAAACCCAGCTCGCAACATTTTTTTGTGCATTCAGTTTGACACCGGATACATTAATACATATAATACCTTTCCATCAGCTGACTGCTCTGCTACTGTGTCATGTTTTCTTTCAATATCACTGATTTATGATGTAACGGTAATGGTTTTTGGGGTTTTTTACAATCCAGATAAGGCATGTCATTTTATTCTTTTTTTTATTGGTGAATGGCACAGCGTTCCTAAGGAGATTGAAATGTGTGCACAGTCCTTTGCTGTTCAATTATTGACCTGATGATGATCCAGGTCACCTGGGAGCTCTATCGCTATATAAATTATTCCCTCTGTAAAAGTTCAGACCTTTCTCAATTCATTTTTGTTAACAGCCCTTGCATTTGTCTTTAGGACCATTTATTTTAATACCCCTAAATAAAATTCATTGCAACCAAAGATGTAAGATAAAAAAGAAAAGAGTCCAGCAGAGTGTAATGTAATCTTAACTGAATGCAGCAGCTCTGTGCAAGTGATTTCCCCTTTTAGACAGAAATCTTAAAAGTGTGGCTTGTGTTTGCTTGAATAACATCCAAGGAACCAATTGCCTTCAAGAGTCATCATATTAATAAATAGACGTCCATGTCATGTAATCTCAGTATAAATACAGTTGTTCTGCTAAGGCCTGAAAGGTTTGATGAAGAACACTAATGAACATGAAAACCAAGAAATACATCAAACAAACCAAAGATAAAGTTTTAGATAGGTTTCGGGAGGGGTTAAGTTCTTAAACAATATCCATGGGCACAAAATGTTAAGTTGCCCACGCACACGTTGAGAGCTTATTTTAGTGGCAGTGAGCACTAACGAGGCATTGTGACGCTCGCCAAAAGGAAAATACACACCAGTTTAGCCAAGGAAAATAGTCCTCCAAGCACCGTGAACAATCTCATCAACTTTATCCGACGTGGCAAGTATCAAATGAAGCTTCGTTTCAACCACAACAAACGCAAGAATAAACGTGCGCTTCAACACATGGTGATGGGAACTGTCTTCACTCGCTCATGTTCTGCCAAACAGCGAGACTAGCCTGCAGCTACAGCCGCTAGCATGCTAACTGTGTCCCTGCTAAACTGGGGAACTTCGTCCCGGTGTTGAAGGAACGGGTGCCTCGCTAACTCAGCACAAAATAACAATGACACAAAGTGTTGTGCACGTTAAAATTCCGGATTGGGTGACAATATACCGTTGCCCGGACCCATATGAAATAGAAACAACATATGAAAAATGCAATTATCTCTTCGCGAGCTCACGGTCTAGTTTAGTTTGCTGCAGAAAACACAACTGCCACAAGCAGGGAACCTAGCCAAGAAGCTAGCGCTTGCTAACAGGCTAACGCGAGAGCGAGAGCCTCTGTCAGACAGACACACAACCGAGATTGGAGACCTCTCGCTCCGAATCGTGGCTTTCACAACGAAAACAACCCGTCTGCTCTCTGCCAGAAGCACAGAGGCGTGTGGCTACTTACGATTCGAAACTTTCCGCCGAGTCCTCACTGTTAAATCCTGTTTATCCCAGCCAGCTCTGACCTTCGCGGTAGTGAAACAACATTTCTGCTGGCTAAATGTGCCGCCATGTTACTCCTGCTCTGCAAACCAATGCTGAGTGTTTATCTGGCTGGTAGCTGCTGCTGCTGCTGCTGCTGCTGCTATCCTCCCCCACATACACACTCACACACACACACACACACACGAAACCACATCACGGGGCTCCGAACACAAATCGACTCAGTTACCGCCGGGGGTGGGGGCTCCTGTGCAGTCCCGAGGCGCTTTACCTGTTAGGATTACGGTATTTTTTGTTCGATTAATCAGCATCTCTCTGACGACTTTTAATCGGTTTCTTATAGTCACCACTGTACAATATCAACAATGTTCTTTTTTTTTAATGGATGTTGTGGTTGCAAGGATATACTGAGTATGACATCTCACCCCCCACCACCACCCTTGACTGTGGTTCTTCTAGAATAAGAAAAACTCATTGTTTAAAGAAGATTGCAACTATTTTACTCAGCAAAGTAGTTGTAAATTTTAGGATCGTTAACATTTATGCGATGTCGTAAAGCTGGCGTTGCATGCGCTGCATCGAACCAAAGCGCTTAACATTGATGTTGGTGCTTATCTTAATTATATCACTGAAATGTTGCGTTTTTTTCTGTTAATAATTAACCGTTGCCGAACTAAATTGTCGTAAAATTTTGGTTGACATTTCTATAAGTTTCCTATTGAACAGGTTCTTTACAAGGCCTCCCGATTCTTAACAATAAACGTGTACTTATATATATATGGCTATTTTGATTTACAGTCTTGGCCAAATATCTATTGACCAAACAAGCAAGCAGGGCTTTTCTGAGCCAAATTTTGTGCAACAGCACCGCCTAGTGGTCTGTTTCCCGTTTGAACTGAATCAATCAGTGCTGAGGTCATGTCCTCATTGTGTGAGGTTGAAAAATATTTTAGTGGGAATTGGGATCAGTCATGAAACTGATAAATAAGTTCACTTACTTAAATATGGATTTGTGGCCACAAATGATGTCCTTTAGAGACATCATTCTAAGATGACGATGATGGCAATAATAGTCATCACATTATTTCCTCTTTATTTTTTAAACCCAGTGGAAATTCCTAGTACTTCATGATTTACTACATAATCTCTATCTGACATTTTACAATTCCCCTAATTTTCTTTTATTTATTTAGTATTTTTTTGGTTTTTCCTCAGAAAGAGCATTTTTGATGTTACACCGCAAGTTTTCAATTGCCCTGAGGGCTGAGGAATGGACTGGCCACCCCATAAACTTTAATTTTGTTGGTCTGGAACCAATAGGTTTCTCGTACACTGGCGAGTTTGACATCATTGAAATATGGATTTCCGAGCCATTTTCTCCTCCGCACAAATCAGCATGAATGCTCTTCAAGCATTTTACATGTGTCCCATCTGACTCCATAATATGAGAAACATGGAGTTTCTCAATCACAATGCTTCACAGTATACTGAGTTGATTTTTCACTTGGTCTGGCTGAAATCCCTAGACTCAGAAACAAGAATATTACTTTCCCCAGTACACAAGATCCTGTGCCATTTACTATTATTTTAGTCATTGTGTTTCATCCATCATTCTGCATGCTTATGGATTATTGCTGGGCTTCTGACGCCTATCTCCAGCAGTCATTTGGTGAGTGATGGGACGGGGCACAACCTCGATGCCTCACCAGGTTACTTTTTCAAATTGTATTACATTAAACTCTTTTCTGGAAATCCTCTACAGAAAAACACCCCCATTATTATTATGTTCAAAAACATTTTGAGATTTTTGCTAATTTATAAAAAACAAAACAAACCAAGAAATCACATTTGCATTAATATTCACAGCCTTTGCTTTTCGCTTTGTTGATCCGCCTTTAACAGCAATTTGCACCTTGTGCAAAGGTTTTGCCACAGCCTTAGCACACCCGTATTTATGGATTTTCATCAATCCTTATTCGCAGCACTTCTCAAGCTCCAACAGGCTGGATGGGAGACGTCTGTGCAGCCATCTTCAGAACTTTCCAGAAATGTTCAGTCAGATTCAAGTGTGGACTCTGGTTTGACCTCTCCGGTACATTTCACTGAGAAGTTCTGAAGCCACTCCAATCGTGGTCGTCGTGTTGTCTGGCTGAAAAACAAACTGTCGTTCCAGTCTTGGAGTCAAGAGCAACTGGAGCTGATTTTCATCCAGAATGGATGGAACACATTTATAGAAACCCTTTCAACTCGTGATTCAATTATATAGAACCAGCATGTGACTATTGGATCTGCTGGGTTTTTTTTACTCTACTACACTTGCTATTAATTTATATGCTACGCAGAATTATTTCTACCATAGCAAAATCAGTGATCTGGATACTGATGTTGGATACAATTGATATATATTCTCAGTCAGAATATATATCAATTGTATCCAACATCAGAATTTCTGAGCTACTTTAAGTGCACTGGATCATTGTAGCTATGTACTACTCTTGACTGGCCTTTGACACATAGAGCAAAAATAATCCATAAAGGTTCTGTTTTAACAAGATCATTTTATTTCCTTACAGCATAAACCCCCAGGGCAAGTAGAGAGAACCAAACACTGCTGGAGTTTACTGTCACTCGCTAAAACGGTAGGCCTAAAGTTAAGAATTTGTTCTTTAGAATACATTTGTGTTACTTAGGTAACAAAGTCTTGAAAGTACAGCTGATTGGCCTATAATGCTTTGTGGTGTGTAAGTAAAAGGCATATGGTCAGCAGTAGTCAGCCAGGCTTCTTTTGGCACAGTCTTTTCTCAGTAGGGAATGGCAGGGAAGGAGCAAAGGTTCACAACATAATACATGTATTTCTACAGGTAAGATAATCCATGATGGAACAAACACATTAAGAATATTATACCTCAACATTAAGAGAGGTTGGACAAATCACAAGAACGTTTTTCTTTTTTCCTGATTTGTGTCATCGTTGGTGCTACAGCATTAAAACCTAAAAAGCACAATGTGTCTAAAACAGTATGATTACAACTGCGACGACTTTTATAGAAACTCGTGACAAACATGTTGTGACTACAAAGCTTTTCACCTACTCCAATAGTCAAATGCTACATTAGTAGACTTTTTTCCCTTTTGGCTGGCAGTTCCGCACAATACTGAACCATAAATGTACTCGTTTCATTTGCTTGCTTTAATATTCTCTTAATCAAAGCTTATTCAATGATTTCCTTTCTATCTATAGGTGTCTGTTTATGTCTGATGTGGTAGGAAAAAAAAATAAAAAAGACAACATGATCTGGGTGAAGGCCAGAGATAACGGGACTTTTATACAACCTCCAATCTTGGGAATGCAGGAGAAATTTAAAATGGAATTCATACAAGAGAAGGACAGCGTCAGGATGAGCTGGTTGGCATATAAATACAAGATATGGAGGTGAAAGAAAAGGAATACACGTCATTTCAATAAAGCACTAAATGACCTGAAGTGTGGAAAAAGAAATAAAGTGATCATTCCTGATTTGGTACAATTACAATCTGTACAACGCCCCCCCCTGTTCTCCCACCCCCCTGGAAAAAAAAACAACAATCCACATCAATAGGCACTTCTTAAATAAGGTCTTTTTCCATCAGTTTATTTGTTGGTTCTTCATTATTACCACGGAAGGAAGATTTGAAGATGAACGTGAGCTGGACGATCGGCAGCAAAAGAAAATTTCTCCCAGCTGGGAGGGTTGGTGCTGCGCGGAAAGGTGGATCCGCACATGGGGTTAGGGGCGGGGGGGTCAAGGAGCCGTTGAATCAGCTGGCTGGACAAAACCGAGAAGACCCTGGGAGAGACGGCTCTTTGAGATACTCGGGATGAGAAAGGCTGGCAGGAATGTTTACTTTTTCTTCTCCTCTTTGTGTCTTATGAGGACTTCTCTTTTCTTGATCTCGGTGAATCGGCTCCATGAGAGCTCACGCCGTTTACTCCGTTAGCTGTAAAAAAGAAAAAAAAAAAGAAAAGAGTTAGCTAAAAATGTTTTTACACTTTCATTCTCACAGTTCACTTGTAGTTGGGTGTTTTCTTGCCCTCCCACCTTTGTCCTTTTTCGACTTGCTCTTAGCAGGAGCCGGTTTCTTTTTCAACGTCTGAACCTCGGCATGCTCTCTCCATCGCCGCAGCTGGAAGTTAATAAACTTCCACATCATGAAGGCCTGCGTAAAGCAGATGGCTGACAGGACGGTCATCCTACCAGATTAGAGTAAGAATCAGTTCTCTGAGTGGCAAAACATTTATTATTCATCACCTCATTTTATTTATTTTTTTCTTATGGTCCAATCCTTCTGGCATTTAGTTAACTAGTAATTTGGTAATGCTACCTGACCTAAATTAGGTAACATTTAGGTCAGCAGCAAGAATAAAATTGTTTACCAACAGCTTATGTAAAAACAAGTTATTTTCTTTCTCATCATCGGATGTTCTTACCGCACAAAGAAAATGTTGAAGTTTCCTGCGGCCAAATCGAAGCCTTGGTTTTCAGCGGTGGAGAGGCCGAAGCCCACGGTGAGGACAGACAGGGACAGGGTAAGCAGCCGTCCAATCACAAACAAGACAGCCCAGATGGTGAATCTATGACAAAGGAAAAAGGAGATTTTTTTTTTTTTTTAAGCTCACAAAACTTTTTTTTCCATCCGTATCCATTGATTAGAAAATCCAGAACTCACCCCATTTGTCTGTTCTCGTTGCTGAAGTAGACGAGACGGGAGACATGGAACAGAAGCTCGACAAAATAGTGCAACACCAGCAGGATCAAACCCAGCCGGTTCAAACTGAGAGACACAGCGAGAAGGTTTTTAGAAGCAGAAAGGTATGAACAATTTCAACCCGAGCTCGGACTTTTCCCTCCAGCGGCAGCGCTTACTTCAGAATGTAGGCGCCGGCGATGTGGACCAGGTACAGGAAGATGTACACAAGCTGCCGTGGAATATCCTCCTGAACGGTAAACACAGAGAGGAGGAGGCGGAGTGAGGTCAAAATATTTACACCAGTGTGGGATCGGCGCATTCGTTTCAGCATGAAGAGGATAATTCTTCGAAACAATACCGCACGGCCCAGGAAGCCAAACAGGAAAAAGCTGCGGGGTCCAAACACCAACACTTACTTTCTTTGCCTTTTGGAAATACAGCTCTGGGAGAGAGTGTAGCCAGTAGCCCATCTGGCAAATGTAGAAGAATTTCATCATGAATCTGAAAGAGAGTGAGATGCTTTAAAATAACACACGCTCTCTTTTTTTGCTTTTCGTTCGCGTCTCGACGCTAAATATGGCAACTTACGGCATCAGTGTGTGAGGATAACCCTCCCACAGGGCGACGGGGTTGGACAGGAAGTTTTCCTAAGAGCACAAAGCTTTTAAATACAATGCAAGCAAATAAACAAACAAACAAAAAAAAACTGTCAAAGGGTGGGCTTACAGATAGAAGGATGTTCGTGCCCCAAGCGAAGGAGAACAGGTAGAAGGCGCTGAGCTGGCCTGACTCATTGAACTTGCTGTGCTTGGTTTTGGAGAAGTGCTTTTTCCGGTTGAGTTTCTGCAGAGAGACGCACAAAAAAATAAAAAAACAAGATGAGAAATGGCCAAAAGTGAAACAGTTCAGCGGTTTAAAAAACAAACAAAAAAAAAAAAAAAAACGACACTCCCATAACTTCTCACTTACGTCCAGCACGTACTCCTGGATGATTGCATGCATGATGATGGCCACCAGCATGTAGAAGAAAACGGTTGCCAGGTCCTTGATGCCGTGGTGGAAGTGGTTCACTGCCGTCTCCTCTGGGCCCTCTGAGACACAGACCAGTCAATCAGAGTTTACGCCACCATCACGATTTCAATCCCACGATGAAATCCCAGCAAAGCACACTGAGGTCTGTGGTTGTCACATGACCACACACGAAAACGCTCAAAGGTTGTACTTTTTTTTTTCTTGCAACATGCATTTAAGTCCCAATCCTAAGCACTGAGCCGTGTGGTCAAAAGGATTGGCCCCATACTTAATTCACCTTGGGTGGAGAGTCACAATTTTAATTATCCTGAATCCCGAAAGGCGCCATTAAGATTACAAAGACTTGACTGCGCAGAATTTCACCATATAGAAAATTAACTACCACTGCTGCAGATGCAGAGAAAAGGCAAGTATCTCTAAGCTGATGGGGGGAAAAAAGCCAGAGGCTTTTTCCTTCATGAAACCACTTAACATGTTTGCAAGGTAGAAGTGACAAAACAAACAACAGCAACACAAAAAACAACAACGGCCTTTTGAGATATCCGATTAAAGATTAATCTAAGAAGATATGAGTAGTAAATAAGTAACAGAGAGGGGTCAGTAGAGAAATCCTAGATAAAACTCTTGCCTTTCTGAAAATAAATGGATTCTCTCAACAGTCTACACAGCTGGCAAAGAAAATGTTAACCTTGAAAGCATCAGGAGACTGAATTGTGTGTGAGGCCTATTTTGCTCCTCAGCCCCAAATTCGTCCGGCACAACCTTGCCACTGGAGAACTTATAAATCAGGCACACTAAATTTAGCTCTAAATGGAAGAGAGAATTAAAAAATGTAAAAAAAAAAAAAAAAAAAAAAAAAAAGGAGAAACCTTTAAAATGAGATCGGCTACGGCCACCGGAGAGGCCACGGCACCGGAATCCAAAACTCCCAGGGACAAACCCCAA
>CAEGAF010150193.1:0-36767 GCA_903067075.1 Micropoecilia bifurca
GGATCTCTGTAAGGGTTAATATTCATAAGAAATGGATTTAGGTTTGGGATGTCCATCTTCTGAACGACAAATCCCAATGCTCCACCAAAAGCTCGGTACATTTCAGAGGTTGAAGGCTGAGGTGCTGTGATCCATGCTTCACTAGCGATCCACTGTATTCCAGTGATGTTCTGCTTCACAACCTCCCTCATCAAAGGAGAGAAGTCGCCTTCAGCCGTAAAAGCCAGGATGACTTTGACGGTTGACTGTTTGATCATTTCTACAACTTTCAGGATCTTTTCCTGAGGATACGTTCGCAGAACCACCCCAACAAAAGCAATGCAAATCCCAAACTTTGTAACTTCCTCTTTAAAAGCCAGAACCCCGTTTCGTCCGTAGTCATTGTCTGAATGTATGGCTCCGATCCACTCCCAGCCGAAATGCTTGACCAGAGCCGCCAAGGCTTTTGCCTGGAAGTAGTCGCTGGGGATTGTTCGAAAGAAAGTCGGGTATTTAGCTCTGTTACTGAGACAGGCGCATGTTGAGAAGTAACTCACCTGGGAAAAAGACCCAAAATATTAGTTTTAGTGCAGTATTAGAAAGTCAGTGTGATTTCCATCGACAGAGGACAGATTCAGAAACAGTTTTATCTCTTACGACTGGGACTTGAAAAGGTCCAAGAATTCCAGCGACTGCCAGGGACTGAGAAGATCCTGCCTCTGCGATTACTGCGGATATAGCTGGAGAACAGCCAGAACCTGTTTCTTTTTCATTTTGACTACTTGCCAGTGTTAGTGCGGCTCGTAAAGTATTTGTAGGAGATGAACAGGAATTGAGAATCCTGTAACCCAGAGAGATGTTAGGCAGGAGAGCAGGATCTGTGTTGACCTCTTCTATTGCAAATATCATCATTTGGGCCCATCGATAAGCCCGAAGGTCAAACCTGCAAGGATATTTGGCTATTTTTTTTACACGCTACAAAAAGAATGTTATATTACTGCAAAGAAGACAGACAACGTCTCATAATGTAAGACCGAAGAAACAAAAATAGTCAAACTTACAGGGCACACGTCACTGCAGGAAGTTCCCCGTCAAATGTAGTAATGCTGCTGACATCTTTGTTAAAAATTGGGAAAATTCCCCCTATCATTATGTCACCTTCCTTAAACAAACTTGGCATGTCAAAATGACCCCAGAGCTCACAGCCAAAGCCTGTGTTCATGCAGAGAACACACAGATACACAAGAGCCCTTTTTCGCATGTTTGTGCTGCATTGTCAGGCTTGTATCGACACATGGTTCTTAAGATCTGATGGATGTAGGGAAATGTGTTGTCATCGAGGGTTAATTTGTTTCCCACAAGGGAAAGCAGTTACAGATTGGTGGGTAGCAGAACAGGGAGGTGATTTCTGAACCGGTACCACATAATGTTTGTGGTAACAGAAAATTTGTAAAACACATTAACCTGATGCTGATTTAAATATTGGCTAAAGTTATGCAGTGCTCTCTTATAACAGATGTATTAAAAAAAACACTTGATGTGTTACATTTTAACACATGTGCCACATCAGCTCAAGGACAACATGACATGTTATATGTAACACAATTTTCGTCTGTCATTTTAACACAAGTATTGTGTAACTTAAATCAACAAAAAATATGTGACAAGATGTGTTATTTTGAAACACAAATGTGTAAAATGTATTTTCATAGATTAGAGCTTATAAAAATTGACATTTGAAATTGTGGATATTAGAGATTCTTTTACTACAATCATGCAAATAACAACGTTGACAAAGCTACAATTTATAGTTCAAATATTAAAAAGTTAAAATAAAAATTGAAATCACCAAGCTAACAAAATAGCACTTTTTCTAATGTTAAATACAATAAGAAAATATGGATGAAAACACTGACATGAAAGAGAAATGAAAATAAATGCTTGTCCCTTTCAATATTCGTGAGATTTTCGATCGCACTCAAAATCCAAGGGCAGTTCCCCTGGTTTGGCAGACTGGGGTGGTGGTCCCCCTGTTTAAAAAGGGGGACCGGAGGGTTTGCCCCAATTACAGGGGAGTTACTCTCTTAAGCCTCCCTGGTAAGGTCTATTCAGGGGTCCTGGAGAGGAGTGTCCATTGGATAGTCGAACCCCAGATTCAGGAAGAGCAGTGTGGTTTTCTAAATCTGGAAGCATTGCAGTTGTATTTAATGTAAAAATGTCAGCACCGCTGCATCAGTACACACATACCTCATGCTAAACACTTTTTATGGAATGTTACCATGGAAGTTATGATTAGTTAGAATGTTCCAATTACTTATACATTGTTTTGTTTTTTTTGTTTGCTGATTTTTTTTGTTCTTTTTTTCCGCCACTGAAGTTTTACCTCAGTTTAATTTAAGGATGTCTGCGAACAGCCCATCTTAATATTTCAATTAATTTAGAAATACGCCGTTAAATACAACCACATAAGTTTGACTTAATCAAAACTCTGGTGTGACACTCAATGTCAGTTCCACTTGTAAGTGCTAACAATTACTTTTATATCTGTTTTTTTCACCAGCTGAGCTTTAAGGAAGTTCGCTAACAGCCCATCTTAATTTTTGAGTTAGATCAGTAAAACAACTGTAAATATTACCGTGTCAGACCGACTTTCCAACATCTCCGGAGGATTGGCTCTTCCACTCAAATGTCAACAGCTGTTAAGAGCTCCATCTGTTAGTGTCTTCACATTGCAGCCTGAAGTGACACAATTCCAATTTTTTTGAAGTAATGCGACCTGTATTCGATCTTTTCATGGCAGTGTGAACAGCACAGAGACCTGTACCAATTCAGAGGACAATTCCGACTCGGAGGCAGGTCCCGGCTCGGAGGACGATTTTGACTTGTAGGGACTGAAAGGCCGGTCCTGACTCTGAGGTCTGTCCTGCTTCGGAGGTCAGTCCCGACTCGGAGGCAGATCCAGCCTCGGAGGCAGGTCCAGGCTTGGAGGCAGGTCCAGCCTCAGGCAGGTCCAGGGTCTAAGGCAGGTCCAGCCTCGGAGGCAGGTCCAGACTCTGAGGCAGGTCCAGGCTCAGAGACATATCCAAGCTCTGAGACAGGTCCAGCCTCAGAGGCAGGTCCAGGCTTGGAGGCAGGTCCAGGCTTGGAGGCAGGTCCAACCTCAGAGGCAGGCCCAGACTCTGAGGCTGGTCCAGGTTCTGAGGCAGGTCCAGCCTCAGAGGCATATCCAGCCTCGGAGGCAGGTTCAGGGTCTGAGGTCAGTCCCGACTCGGAGACAGGCCCAGACTCTGAGGCAGGTCCAGGCTCTGAGGCAGGTCCAGGCTCGGAGGCAGGTCCAGGCTTGGAGGCAGGTCCAGGCTTGGTGGCAGGTCCAGACTCTGAGGCAGGTCCAGGCTGTGAGGCAGGTCCAGCCTCGGAGGCAGGTTCAGGGTCTGAGGTCAGTCCCGACTCGGAGACAGGTCCAGCCTCGGAGGCAGGTACAGGCTAAGAGGCAGGTACAGGCTCGGAGTCCGAGTCTCGGAACCGGCTTGGAGTCCGAGTCGGAACCGGACTCGGACTCTGTTCCAAGTCCGAGTCCGGTTCCGATCCAGCGTCCAGTACCGAGTGATACCGTCCTTACTGCTGAACTGTCTCCTCAGCAGATGGCATGTTGTATCCATTGCCAGGCCTTTTTAAGATGGGTTGTCTTTAAATGGACCTTTCTCGGACGAGAAAGGGTTCTCCTGAAGCATTCAAAGACCTTATAGATGACTTCTCATCATCTTAAAAAGGAAATCTTTAACTGTACTGCGATTTCCATATAGCAGTTAAAAGATATCCTGGCAGAGTATTTCTTCCATGCCGTCGAAAATTATAAAATCTATGCTTCCTTCAGTTTGTCCCAAAGTTTATCACCAATCTTCTTGTGAACAAAAATGGCGTGCTTCATTTTGTTCGCAGCATATCTAGATTGAAGAAGGGACTTGTCAATGAATCACAATAGATTCATTGTGAATTTTTGACCAGTTTTCTTCTTTCTTTGTCAGTTCCATGTTTGAAACCCATCTGAATCCCGTCCCTCAAAAATATTTCAATGTCTAAGCCTGCCTGAGTATGGTCCTCACTCAGGCAGTTTTCATTTGAATACAAGTCGCCCTCAGTATCAAAAAATGTCTTTCTGATCTTTCTTTTTGTTTCTGCAAACATTTTTCTTTGAAGAAAAGGATTCTCCAGGTGATGTTTAATTTTTTTCTTCTATAACTTCACGCCCTTCTGGAGAATCAAAAAGTCCAATGAAATGCAATCCAGAAGCAAAGTGGAATTCATCTTTAGAAAGGCTTTGGAAAATCCGTTCACTGAGTTCTTCTGAAACCTCTGAGAGTACATCCACATTTAATCCTCCTGTTTTTTTCAGAAGTAAGGCCAAAACTTCCAGGTGTTCCTCCCAAAAGGTTTCTCTCACGATATGCAGAGTTGGTTCATCTGCAGCCTTTTCAATCACTTTCCAGAGAAGTTAATCGAGGAAGTTAATATTGGCATAATCTAGGACAGTTGGTCTTTGCTGGACCGTGTTAAACCACCTAATTTCTTCTTCTTGCCAAAAAAGGTGTGATATGTTCTTGACTTTGTGAATTTTCATCACACATCTTCATTGCTAAGACGGCTAAATAATCTTCACTCACACAGTTTTCATTCGAATACAAGTAGGGAAAAAGTCTTTCTGATCTTTCTAACCAGAGAATTATCTGAGTCCATGAATTTATGAGGTCATAGAGTAATTGACTATATGACATCACAAAGTCATCCTTTGAATGGCCGTATGACACAGACATCCTTTGAAGTCATGCTGATGGCATCATTGTCAGCAGCATGGCAACTGTTGCTAGGTTTAATAATAGCGCAAAGTGAGCATGCGCTATGAAAAAAAAGAGAATCTGTGGGCAATAAATACATTATTCCCACAAGTCTAAACTGGAAGTGACCTGCACAGCTTTGCCAGATCAGGGGGGCCAAGGAACAATTGGTCCCTCCTTTTCTTTTGCATAGTTTGTGCTATTTTCACCATTCAATGTTTATACCATTCAGCTTGCTCTCCTAGAACAGGAGTAAGTAAAAGTCCATTGAAAATGCCAACTTTTCATTATTTTCTAAATAATTCAAAGTTGGCACTTTTAATGGATTTTTAATGCAACTTTACAATAAAATTGTCATTGAAGGAGTCTTTAGACATTCATAAAGACTCCTTCATGTTCATGACAGATGTTATGTTATGTCTCATGTCAGTCTTATACACACCCAGTCAAATAAAGTGTTACTTAATGGACTTGAGCCAGATTTGGTGTGTTAAAAATGTAGGGGGGCAGACCTTGGCGGACATTCTTTACATAGAGGAGTAATATATTTAAACAAATTTCAGCAAGCCATTCTGGGTTTTACATTTGCTTTTTTATTTTACTTTCAGCGATCTTAAGAATGTCTTTTGGTTCATTCTGCATATCATATGCATTGAATAATCCCTTCACTTTTTTAACACTTTTACTTTTTTCTAATGGTTAAACAGAAGTAATTGTACTATTGAGTGCAAATTACATTTGAAACATAAAAAAAAATCTCACCATGGCAGTTCAATATTTACAGAATTTTTGGATTAAAGAATGTTTCTAGAGGCTGATGATTGATGCCCACAAAATGCCTGGATTAAGGCAAACAGCTCCGAAGTATGATTAAACACAAGATATCGGTTGAAACAAACATGATCAGCTTGTGCTCCACTGTTTTCTACATTAGCTAGAGCTGACAACGTTAGCAGGCGCTTATACAGAATCAAAACAAATTGGAAAATAATAGATGGATACTTCAATACTGTGGTTATTATTTAAACTTGAGAATCTAAGAAGGTTATAAATGAGTAAGCATCAATCACTTTTTTCTGATCATTCATTTTCATCACTTAGTGCTCAAGTTGAAATATTTCATTTGAATTTCATTAAAGCTATTTGAATACCAAAACAACAAAATCTGTGAAAGTTTTTTATTGAAACATACATGAAGAACATCAACAGCTGGAAACACAAACACAAAGGACAAGACAATGCTTGTCATTTAAGCAAAGACTAAATACATATAATAATCTACTCTTGGCAGTTCTACTTAAATTAGTGTATGTAACATTTGTGAATAACTCTACAGCATCAAGACACTTTGTTTTAGAAAAATCTATGACTATTACAACTTAAAGTTTTTACATCTTACCCATTATTCGCTTTTTTGAGTTTTGCTCTGGCCTCAGTAGAATAATATAGCATTTTGGAGCAAAAATACAAAGCAGCAAACCAAAACTGGAGGCCAGGATGGCAAATATCTCCACAGCCACAGTAAACTTTCCAGGAGAGCTGACATAAGCTGGGATGAAGGTGATCCAGACGGCACAGAATATCAGCATGCTAAATGTGATTAGCTTGGCTTCATTGAAGCTGTCTGGTAGTTTTCTAGCAAGAAAAGCAAGAACAAAACATAAGGTAGCAAGGACTCCAATATAAGCCAGCACTGCCCAGAACCCAATTGCTGAACCCAGGGCACACTCTAAAATTATTCGGTCTCTATAGTACTGCATGTTCCTTTTTGGGAAAGGGGGGTTAATTGTTAGCCAAATTATACAAATGACAACCTGAACAAGAGTCAAAATGAGAACACTGAGTCTTTGCTGTGCAGGTCCAAACCACTTTGTCATATTGCTCCCCGGACATCTCGCTCTGAAGGCCATCAGAACCACTATGGTTTTCCCCAGAACACACGAAATGCAGAGAACGAACGTGATGCTAAATGTGGTGTGTCGAAGCATGCAAGACCACTGAGTGGGCCGACCAACGAAGGTCAGTGAGCAGAGGAAACACAGTTTGAGTGAAAACAGAAGCAGGAAGCTCAGCTCAGAGTTGTTAGCTCTTACAATGGGAGTCTCTTTATGAGTAAAAAATATTGTTGTTATGAGAAGGGATAGAAATACACCGAAGGTGCCAAAACCAGTGAGAAGTGCCCCCGTGGTCTCTGTGTAGGACAGGTATTCAATGGGTTTTGGAACGCAGTCATCTCTCATCTCGTTTGGCCAGACTTCAGGTGGACAGGGTGAGCAGTCGAGAGAATCTGCAAGAAATTATACATTCCAAAGTCAATGTCAAGAAATAATTTTACAGATTTGTTGTTTTCTTCTTTTTTTTTTCTAAAGAAAAAGGCTGCTTGTTAAAATTCCTACTCACTTGTCTTATTACTAATTGTTCCTTCAGAACATTGAAAACAATCAAAGCAGCACACAGGCTTGTTCTTGTTTACTGCCTTTCGAGTCCCTGGTGGACACGGCTCTCTGCAGACAGACCTTAACACCTGATTATATCAAAACAGGAGACAAGAAACTTAACATCGAGTTAAACATTTTCAAATTACCCAATACTGATACAAAGTTTAACATAGTTACCACATTTTTAGAGCTGCCCCAAACTATGTTTGCATCGTCTTTGAGTTTCAGTTTGTTCCCCTCTGGTAAGGAATCATCAAACTGACCAATGGTGATTATGTCTGCTGAACCATCCGCTTTCATCTGCCAGTTCACAAGGTCGTACTTGGCAATAGAGTCACCATTTCCATCAAAGAAGACTCTGGCACCATTCTTAGTGGTGAAGTTTATACGTTTCAAAGCATCAAACACCTTCAGAGAGACAATTTTACAAATTACACAAGCACTCCCTTCCAAAACCATAATTAGGATCTTCATCAGTATATGTCCTTGAAACTTACTAACTTAGGCTGGACTTCATCCTTGGTCAGACACTGCTTTCCCGTTGCAGGGTTTATGTCGTTTTTGCACTGCAAAAGCACATGCAGAGCAAATGCTACAGAATACACAGCTGTGTAAACATTATTTTCTTCTCTGAATTTTGCTACGTCTGTGTAGTCACTCGAGACGGTCCGCAGGTCTTCTGCACCGGTGCACAACGTGGAGGTTTTAGATGGGGTGAAGCTGCAATGAAAGAACTTTTCCCAGATCAATTTAATGAGGGAACTGTGTGGTTCATCAGATGGTTTCAGGCTAAGGAGGAATTCTCCGAGCCCTGGTATGGATGCCTGAGGGATGGCATAACCTATTGCCCCATGCAAAATGTGCTTTCTCTCTGCAGAAGCGAGGTATGCAGCTGAGATCCAAGATTCACTGCCAACCCATTGCTTTCCAGTGATGTTATACTCCTCCATATGAGCAAGAAATGGTTTGGCGAAAGACAGGGACATGAACAACAACACCACCTTGGATGAGGACTCCTTCAGAGTCTCAGTTATTGCTCTTAACCTTGACATGGATGTTTCCAGGTAAACCATCGTGTATTCCACACATATGCCTTCCTTTTGTGCTTCTTTAACAAATTCAGATGTACCTTCTTCCGCGTACGTACCGACAGAATGAATTATTCCCACCCATCGCCAGTCAAAGTATTTCATAAGTTGCACCAGAGCTGTGATCTGGAATTTGTCACTTGGTACGGTTCTGAAGAACGTCGGGTATCGAACTTTGTCACTTAAGCAAGCGCAAGTAGACAGGTGACTGATCTTGAAAGAAAAAAAATAAAATGAATCAAGTTGTATTTCAATTGAAAATGTGATAAATTCTTCTCACCTGTGGCACAGACACAGCACTGATAATGGTGTTTATGTTGTCACTCACACCAGAGGATGAATGACCAAAGACAGCCAATGTCTGACCGCCGCAGGCCAGCGGATCGTTCCCGTTTATGGCTTCAATAGCTGCTCGGATCAGGTTTTCGGTCCCACATCCATTGTACACCTTGTAACCCAACTTTAATCCAGGGAGGAGGGAAGGATCCCTGTTGATCTCCTCTACTGTAAAAATCATTGTTCTGGCAAATTTCAGTTCTCTGTGATTATATCTGCAAACACAGGATGAGGAGCCACACATAAACATTGAGAATTTAACCGCTGATCACAACGGCATGAAAACAGCAGTTCACATTATATGAAATTCTCATTTTTAACATTGACTAACCCTGTGCAGTACGAATACGGAATTGCCCGGTAGTCGTTATCTACCAATGTTCTTGAACTTGTTATAGAGAAAACTCCCGCAATATTCAGATCTCCGTCTTTGGAAAACTCCATTAATTCTGTCTTTTTGATCACTTTGCATGTGTGGTTTTCTGGCTTTGCTCCTGCAAGCAGAGTTAGGAAGAGAATGACGATCAAACCCATGCTAACCCGCCCTCCTCTCTGCTGAAGCACCACTGACCTGAGACCTAAAGTTGCTTATTATTTGTTTCCACAGTGAGAGAAATGTCCCCCAGCGGAAAACACGCATCAAGAATCCTCACAAGACCTTGTTGTTCTTGCATCACTGACACAGATCCTGATATCCAAGTGTTTGACACTCTGCATCCTGATAGTTTGACAAACATACTTTTGTGTTTTAGCAGCAGATGTTCTTAGGGAAAAGAAATGCCTAACAGGTTTACAATTGAAATGCTTAACATGGATTATATTCATGTGATTGTTGTCGCATTTATTGTGAAGGATAAACAATATTACATTTATCGTGACTGTGGGTTGCCTTAAACCCCACTAGTTTAAAGTTGCTTTTGAACCATAATAGATGAAACATTAACCAACATTTTGATGTGTAACGATGACACTGAGCAAAATGTAATGTTTACTGCTTTTCCCTATTGTTGACTGTGTGGCGTCTTCTATGGCTTTGTTTTTTTTGTGATTTTGTGACGTAAAACACTTTGAACTGCCTTATTGCTGAAATGTGCTATAAACTTCATGGATTTATTGATTGAATGAATGCAGTTGAAATAAAAATCTTACATACAAGGAAATATAAAGACACACACACCTTTATTTTATGTCATCAAAGTTAAATTGGACTAGACTCCTCCTTTTAAACAACTGACCAAAATTATTTCTACATGCTAAATGCCACAATGAGGATTCAAAAGGTGAATTCCTTTTTTATTAATTATGTTCAAAATCAGAAGTTTGCACACAGTATTATCATTATCTATTAAAACAATGGGGTCCAGATGACTATGTCATGACTATTGTGGTAATTGGAGGCTGTGAATGTTTTTTAAGGCCATTCATATAATTAATACTGGAAATAGATTTTGTGATACTGGAAAATAATCAAATTCAAATTTCCAGTTTAAAGAAAAGTTGTTTTTTTTACCTTTATGCATCAATTCTGCTTTTACACAATATAGTTCATGTTTAATACTTCAGTTCCTTCTCTGATGGAGTTTAACAGCACTGATCTAAGCCAGTCCATTGCAGCTCTGATTTCATGCTTACTTTTACCCTAGATTTGTATCTATAGAAAACAAATTAAACCAGGAAAATAAAACCATTTAAACTTTGACTTTAAACTTTTATTCTGTATCATAGCTACACATAACATTGTGCTGTGTCTGTCACATGCTGTTCAGATGAAATACGTTGATTTCAGACATTCTCAATGTAACACAACATAGCTTTTAATCCGGATCAGATCCTAACTTCTGAGGATCCAAAAAATCATTTTCCTTAAAAAAACGTCTGATTACCTTTGATTTTACCGTTACTGAGGAACAGCGTACTGAGACGATTGCTTAAAAATACATTATAAAGGAATGCCTCTATTTAAGTTGATTTCTTCAAATTAACTTTGTAGGATATTTGTAAGCCATCATATGTTTTCAAAAGGACAAAACTACATGTATGACATTTGTCCAAAATCACGTCATTGACATGTTTTGTATGAACAATTACGTTCTAGAGTGTGTGTATGATGTGAAATGAATGCAGGATTTCAGAAAATCCATTTCTGACAGTCAAACATGGTAATGGGAGTATGGTGGCCTGGGACTGATTTGCATCTGCAGGACTAATTAATAAAACCACAGATTATCCTCCCTCCCTGAGTGAAAATCCAGCCATCAGTTCATGACCTTAATAAAGCTCAGTTGGATTACCCACCAGTAGGTTTATCTTTGGAATGTTAATCTATTCGAAATCTATTTTACTCTTGTTCATTAAATCAGAATTTTAAAAATTGCTTTTATTCAGAATACCCAAAATACCAACGTAAAACGATGGTTGATGTTGTAAAATATGAATCTATGAGAACACCAGTAAACAGGAGTGAAATACTTTTTCACAGCACTGTAAATTTTTTAAACACAAAATGACCAGAAAAAAACAAAAAAAGAAGAAAAAAATCAATTTATTATTTAAATTTTAATATTTATTGATTCAGTAGAAACGTTCAAAATTGGCTAAAGAATTAAATATACCTGTATAGTCTTACAAAAAGCACATACTTTCTTGGTGTTCTTACATGTTGTGGGTATGCCACCAGCTGGAGATGAAGAAGGACGTGTGAACAGTTCAACTTAGAGAGGAAGAACCGAAAACAAAAGGGAAGCAGAGAATAAAAACAATACAAACAAGCCAGAAATTCAAACTGTGCTAAATCAGCCCATGGTCTTAGTGTCGATTCAACTCTGCCCTCCATACTGACGTCTAAAGACCAGTGTATCAAGTTTTTATTTAGCAAAGTAACGATAAAAGTCATAAAAAAAAACAACACAGTGATAGGTACGGGCATCGACTTCAGGCATAAATTTGAAAATCTGTTCAGGACCAAATATGCAGCCTTGCAAACAATTAAAACATTAACAGTTTTTGCTAGAACACAAACAAGGTGAAAAGCCGTCGAGGACCAGTCAGAGGAATGACGCATCGCTGTCGTGAACAGCCTCTCCACCGCGGTGTTGCTGTTAGGAGCGGATTCAGCCGAGTTTGTTTTAAGTCTGTTTGTGTAGATTAGCATCAAAAGGCCTGTGGCCAGGAGAAATCTTCCAACATATCTGCTGCAGACTGAATGCATTCTCCATATTTTTGTGCAAATGTGAAACCTGAACAATTCTGCAAAAGAGAAAAAGTTGCAAGATTGTTAGACAAATGCAAGGAAAAGTAAAACAGGCATATTATTAACAGGACCAGTTAAAGGAGAAATAATATTACCTTCTTGGAGCATGCATGACTCTTTTAAGCAGGATGTTTGACATAACATTGAAAAGATCTGGAAAAGAAGTATAGGAATGTCACTCACACACACACACTGCAAAAACACACAATCTTACCAAGTATTTTTGGTGTAGTTTCTAGTTCAAATATTTTTGTACACTTGAAATTAGACAAGAATACAAAAAACTTTTCAGGAAGATATGAGCTTCTGTTAAGTCAATAATACTTTAATAAAGATAAAGAATATTACACAGCGATTTTTTAACTTATAACTAGAATTTTTCATCAATATTATGTAAAAATAAACTTTAAACAAGTTTTTATTTCTCGCTTTCCCCAATCATTGAACTGCTTTCAGAAAAACTGGAAGTAGTAAAAGTCTCCCTCTGCGCATGGAGTCATTATTACAGACTAATATTGTCCATATACCTGCGATTCTTGTTGATGGAGAGATTTTTATAAAACATTTTTAAACAACCATGAGTCCTGCTAACAGAAAGATGAAAAAGTTCATTTACACACCTTACCACTGCAGATTCTTTGGCAAGCTCTGCATGACTCATCAGAGGACAGGCTGCACAATTTAAGGATTTGCCATTTCAGCGATATGGTTTTAAAGTCTGTACACACAGAATCCTGTAGAATGTTGTTTTGGGGATTACACTCCTTGAAAATGCTAAAGCTATAAACAGTTCTCCAATAATGCAGATGGGCAAAGCTGCTGGTTCGGGTACTCTGAATGTCTGCTTTCACCTGATGAGATAAACAACAGGGATTTCTGTCATTTAACCTTATGCTCTTTATTCTTGTCTGAAAAGAGTTGCAACAAAAAAAATAGAAAAAAGAAAAACAAGTTGAGAAATCAATGTTTCATTACATTCATTTGATCAGGTGTTTAATTTCATGTCACATATCGAACCATGAGTTTATGTTTTTCTAATCTTAGAATAATGTAAAAGTTGCACTCACCTCCATCGTATGTAAAAGCTGGACAGTCTTAGAGAGAAAATGCACCTCAAACTGTAGAACCTCACTTTTACACATTTTTCTCTTTCCCTCTGCATCGTTCACATTGTTCTTAGCGTGTTGCAACAGATACAACCATGAATCATACAGCGTGCATAACAAGGACGCAACCGTTTCAGAAGATCTAAAATCACAAACAACATTTTATTATATAACCTCCTGCATTCTGCTTTTCAAATTAAAATCATGTACTGCAGCAGTTTCCCATCTTTCCATCATTATAAAATGTTATTGCACATCAAAAGCTTAATCACACAGCAGGGATTTCTGTTCATAATCACAATAAATGTACTTAAATTCCATTCTCCTGCTTATTATCTCAAGAGATTATCTAATTGTCTTCAGAGGAGCTTTCTAATGCAGTTTGAAGACCTTCTTCATTTTAGCCAATTCCCTGCTGGGGATTTCAGTAAATTACTGCTAAATTGGACCTAAATATGTGTGAAAGCACACACCTGGGTATTCAAATTGCTAAAATCGTTGTGCAGGTCAACGGGTAAGCTGCAAGTGAAAAGAAAAGTCAGCAATTCCACCTGCAAGTTACTTACCCCTTAAAAGCCATAGTTGGTTTTGTTTTGTTACTGACGTGGATGACAGAACATTTACATGATACGCTTAAAGTCTCGTTTTCTGGGTAATGTTCATCCTGGCGAAATGTGGTCGGCTGGTTCGGCCCAGACCAGCTGCCAGATGATATTATCCATGTGCAGAGAGTTAAGAAGCCCAATGTGAATGTTGTCATTGCAGAGGTTCGCCTGCAGCAAAAGTGTTGGATGCAAAGATGTCTTCTTAAAGCGTATGTGGCGTAGGAGGCAACTTCTTGGACCACTCTCAGTGGAACATGCAAATTTTATTTTGCATTTAGTCGCTTAAGGTGTAAAGAATATAATGTATGAGCATTAGACACAATTGAACGACTTATGGGATTGTCCTATTCCAATCATCTTAGTTTTTATTAGAAGTACTAGTGTAGAAGTCACTTTTATTGGTGTTTGGATAAGCAACAAGCATGCATACGCATATAAGTACTTTTTACACTTTCTACAAAACAAAGATTTTCCCCATTGTCTCTTCAGATAATGTTCAGCATGTATTTTGTTTTAGTAAAATTTAGATTAATGTTAAGATTTTCTAACAAAAACAAACTTGGGAAAAGGAAAAATGATTTTACATTTTAAATTCTCAGGGGAATGCATAGTTTTATGCAAATAGGCTTAATTGTAACATGTTTTGATTTGACATCACTGTGTTTTATGTTCCCTTTTTCATATTTAACAATGAGAATGATAATTCTGGGATTAAAGATGTATTTTTTTCTATGAGTACACTCATGATTAAATGACTAGCACTTATAGCATGCAGCATGCAGAGATGAGTGAATGATCACTGCATGGTCTGCTGACAAGTATTGCTGTCTTTTTAGTATGATTGTGGTGTTGGATTAACATTTACTTACCTTTTACTAAGATCATTTGACATTCCCTAACAACACAAGTTTTTTTCCTCACTTTGTATCAAATTGGCATCTCCAAGTTCTTATTTCTTTGTAAGTTGTGAACTTATTTACAAAAATAGGCATCTCTTTTGTTGTCCTCTTAATAGTATCTATGAACAGCAGTTTTCATGTTTTAAGAAAGATGATCAATTTTATTACGATCTGGATTTTAGCTGAGCTATTCTAGCATATGCAAATTCTTTAATATTAACTAATATATTTCTGGCAATAAATTTAACATTTCTGTCAAGTAGAAAAGTGAATCTGCCCCTGCAGCAAGTTGTGCTGCTACTAATGTGCAGCAAGTTGTGCTGCTACTAATGTGTTTTCTTCCAATACTGCTCTGTCCATCTTCGTATCAATAATTCCTGATGTCCTTTCTGTCCCCGCTGAACAAGAGCAACACCAACAGATCATTTCTAGAACTGATAATGATACAACAGATAACAGATTTATAGAATCGTGACCGCATGTTGGAGTAGCTCTATTTTTTATTTTTCTATGTTATTGCATGTTGTGTGTTTGGTTCTGTCTGGTTTTGGTTGCTGTGCTGGAAGGATCTTTTTTAGATCATGACAATCATGATACAGCAACAGTCTTCAGTCAGAGGTCTCTTCAGCTTTGCTGCATCACCATATTACAACAACTGAAGATGCAGAACATGACTCATGAGTTAAAACATTTAATTTCTCTTTGGGATGAACATGCTGCCATTTGGCTGGTGTAGAGTTTTGTTTCCCCTCCAGACATAATGTTATCCAGCCACCATGATTCTCTATCAAACCACTGAGGCCTTTGTGGAACAGGTGCTTTTATACAAACTTAAGTTACACACAGGTGTACTCTAATTACATTGTAATAGACAAAAGAGAGGTGAAAGGAAATACCAAATAGCACATCTTTCTGAAGTAAGTTTGTAATTATACTCTGTGGTGTTTTATGTTGGTATATCTAATATAATCTAAAAAAAATACAATGAAGTTTGCCATTCTAAAATGACAAAACATAAAAAAAAAGATTTAATAGGTATTAGTATTTTTAATGAGGTACAGTTCAATGTGAGGTAATGTAATTATAGTGAGAACTCAGCACTTAATACATTTAGTTTTGTGGCAGTGATTTTATTTTATTTGAGAGAGACTGGATGGTAAAATTTAGGGTGTAGAAGTGAAGAAGTCATGGAAATAAATTATTTGATATTTATCATTTTAATATTAAATAACAAACTATAAAATCTGAAAATACATTTTTGTTACTATCTGGAGTTAAATAAGATAGTAATAAAATACATTTTATTATGATCTGGCTGTACATCCGAATCAGACTGTGACAGACCCAAGAAAGAACATCTGTCTGTGATTTATTTACAAAGTTTCTGTATCCTCTTGTTTAATTTGCACATATTGTTCCAGAACACAATTTTACTGATTTAGATACTTACCACTGGAAATCCACAAACAATACCATTCAAATATATTGTTAGAAATTAATTGTGTGAGTAAATATGGATGCTTTATTACCTCTCATCTCCTCCTAACCCCTCCTGTATTTGTGTCTCTTTAGAGTCTAAGAAATATAAGATTTGTTGTTCTTTTTTATTCCAATTCTGCAGTCGTCTCTTCAGAAACATTTATTTCCTGTTGCTAAAGCAAATGAAGTTGATGTCTACTAAAACAATGGATCTTGTGAAGCAGTGGGTATCCTTAGATGCCTTGGGTTTTTTTAAACGCTCTGCACTGTATACATAATGGCCACTGCTGAGTGTTGGTGTGCATGTCTGTTTGTGAAACTATCCGCCCTGCGATGGACAGACGACATTTTCCATGGGTAACTGAACTCGTCCATCTAACGATCGGTTCTTTCTACCCTGAATGGTAAAACATTTGCACACAATGTGAACTTCAAAAGTTAGAAAACTTTGAACTACTACACCAAAAAAGTTAACAGTAGTCCAGCAAGTAAGACTTCATAGAAAAAAAAAGAAAACAACAAAGATGAAAAAGCAACAACTATATCAAAACATGTTAATTTAATGAAGAACGATTGATTAGTTATTGTGACAGAGTTGCTAATTAACAACCACCTTATTTTTCTGCTTGAAGCAACATGCCACCTGTTGTTCAGCTTGTTGTGTACAAGAACAGAGCAACATATTGCAATGTTTTAATCCCGGGTGTGAGCTGTTTGTCACCCTGCTGCAGCTGGTCTGTCCTATTAGAGAAAACCCTTGGGTAATAAAGCCATGTGTCTGACAGATGGGAACTTATTTACTCTACATTGTTTTTCCTCTGTTTGTGTTCATGTTGATGTGAGTGAGGTCCCTGTTTCCCAGGATCCCAGGGGGTGTAATTGGTCTGTTTTTTTTTGTTGTTTTTTTTGTGATATTGTTGCCTATTGTATTGTTCCAGAGCAAAAGTATTAGCTACAATATGGCCCAACTTTAAGGCCAAACGCATTGTAGATCAACTTTTAGAGTCAGTAAAATATATTTTGGAATCATATTTTCATGACTTAATCATTCAAATTAAGCAAGTACTGAATGGAACAAGTCATTTATTGTCCAAGTGAATGTCATAGTCTCTAAAATAACTAATATTCATTTAATTTCACATCACAGCACATCTAGCACCGTCAGTATAAAATCTGAGTTTCTTCCTATAGGCTCATATCTTCAGTGTCAGCAGGAGGTTTAAACAAAATGTAAATTTGTCAGACCTCGACCAAAGTGAGGCAAAGTCCTGACTGAGGAAGAATTAGGTGGGATAAAGTACATTCAATGTAAGTTATTAAAAGAGTGGAAATAAAAGGCTAAAAAAGGCCAATCATAGATGACATGAAGCAGAAACATATTCTTGTCCATGTTTCCCTTGTTCCCCAGTTACAATAAAAACAATTATGATTATTGCAGAATTCTCACTACAAGTCTGTGTTACTTTACATTAATATATTAAAGTATTATGAAATTACATTATCCTACTCACTTCCCCATTTCTTTGGACCAGAGTACGTTGTGTTTTTAATGACCTCACAGAGTTTTATGGTGTAATTTCGCCCTTACTAGAGTATATTATTCTTAATTCTGTTTTTACCTTTTTTATCTTTTTATCTATGTGTAAATCTACATTGCATTCCAGTTTGCTGCTGTTGTACCTAAATTTCTCCACTGTGGGGAAGGATATCTTTTTTTCTATTGATTTTCTTTTCTTTTATTAAAAGTACAATATATATTTTTATTATATTTTCCAAGTGTTTTGTCTTTTTTTTTTACATGATTCTAATTTTAAAAAACAACCTCTGTGTTATTTGGTTCATGACTGTTTGATATAATTATTTACACATTTTTAAGCTAGTATTAAAAAAACAAGCATTTCCACCACAACAGATATCAGTACAATCACAACTTTATGTTACAATTTTATTACCAAGACAACACAACACATAAAAGCCTTTTTCTTAAACAGTTTGTCAGGAAGAACCTGTTAATATTGGATATCAACTTTGACAGTCTTTCCCATAATGTGTTTCTTGGTATTCTGTTCGGGTCTGAACAATATTATCCAGCATTTTGGCAGAAAAATGCAGAACAGGACTCCATACGCAGAGGCAAGAATGGCAAATATTTCCACAGCGTCGCTTATCTTACCAGGAGAGCTGATGTATGCTGGGATGAATGTAATCCAGACTGAGGTGAATATCAGCATGCTAAAGGTAATAAACTTAGCTTCATTAAAGTTATCAGGCAGCTTTCGAGCCAAAAACGCAAGAACAAAACATAAAACGGCCAAAAACCCTATGTACCCTAAGACAGCATAGAAGCCGATGGCTGAACCGAGATCACACTGCAAAACGATTCTGTCCTCAAACAGCACAAAGTTCATGAAGGGAAACGGAGGACTTGTAGTTAACCAAAGTAGGCATATCAAAACCTGTATGAGCGTGAAGGCTAACACGCTTAGTCTCTGCTGTGCTGCTCCAAACCATTTCATTACGTTGCTGCCTGGACGTGTAGCCCTGAAGGCTATCAAAACCACCATGGTTTTCCCGAGAACACACGAAATGCAGAGGACAAAGGTCATGCCGAACGCTGTGTGCCGCAGCATGCAGGACCACTCGGTGGGGCGGCCGATGAAGGTCAGAGAGCAGAGGAAACACAGCGTCAAGGAGACGAGCAGCAGGAAGCTCAGCTCTGAGTTGTTGGCTCGTACTATCGGAGTCTCTTTGTGGGTGAAGAAGATCAGCGTGGCGATCGTTGTCAGAAAGATTCCAAGAAGTGCACACGTCGCCAACACCATCCCGAGGATTTCACTGTATGACAGAAACTCAACTGGTTTTGAGACACAGGAGTCTCTTTGTTTATTTGACCAGAACTCCGGAGGACATTTAAAACACTGCAATGATTCTGTGAAACAAAGGGGAGGAAAAACATCTAGTGAACATCTAGCTTGAATCAAAAGACTGAATCTGTACACTGTAAGATTACCGGTTAAATTTGTAATTTCGCCTGCTGGACAAGGTATGCAGTCATGGCAGCAGATTGGCTTTCCTTTCTGGAGGACCTTATAAGTTCCAGGGAGACATTTCTTACTGCACTCTGACACAGGCGCCTTGACACAAAGATAATTGTGACATTATATTGTATTTCACAAAAAACGATCATGTCGTATGAAAATGTTTGAAACAACAAAACAACTCATTACCTCTAACAAACCATTTGCCCAGACCACAGAGATGTTGTTCATGATGAACTGTTGGTCATCTGGGAAAGAAGCATCATAAATGCCAACAGTTTCTCCTTCCATGATCCCTCTTGCTGTAATTTGTAAATTTACAAGTTCATATCTTGCTGGCGAGTCTCCATTTCTGTCGAAATAAACTCTCTGCCCATTCACAGTTGTGAAATTTACTCTGTGGAGACTTTGCAAAATCTGCAAAAGACATGAATTCAAATCAACGCATAGACATCCCTATTTAACAATGAACTCTGAGTTTCTCACCTGCCACGACTGTATGTGTTTGGGGTCAAAACAGCTCGTGTTGGACAAGGGTGCTTCGTCACCACCACATTTAATTATCAAGTCAAGTGCATGAGCAACTGCAAAAACGGATTTGTAGACATTGTTGGTAAACCTGAGCTCAGACACATCTGTGAACTGGGATTCAACAGTCTGCAAGCTCTCAGTGCCGCTACAGGGCTGTCTTTCTGAGTTCATGGTGTCATTTAGAGAACAATCAAACGATTCTTCCCAGAAATCTTTGACAAACTGACTGTTGGGGAAATGCGAAGGGTGGAGCTGCCTCAAGTGCTCTTCCAGTCCGGGGATTTTAGCTTTGGGCACAGTGAAACCAAGCGACCCCAGCAGGACGCTGTGTCCTTCGCCGTCTGCGAGGGACAAATCTGTGATCCACGCATCACTGCCGATCCACTGCAGTCCCGTGACGTTCTGCTTGTGCAACTCGGAAGCGAGTATTTTAATTTCCCTGTGAGACATGAAAGCCATGATGACCTTTGAAGTGGACTGCTTAATGGTTTCTGTTATTCTCTGTACGACGTGGGGTGGGTCAGAAGATGAAAACGCTTCAGAGTACTCTACGCAGACTCCGTAATCTTCTGCAGCTTGGATGAATGCTGCAATCCCATTCAAGCCATATTCATTATCCACAGCTATGGCCCCAACCCACGTCCACCCAAAATACCGGACCAGCTTTGCCAGAGCTTTGCTTTGGTAGTAGTCGCTGGGAATAGTTCTGAAAAATGTTGGATGCTCTCTCCTATTGCTCAGGCAGGCACACGTTGCAAAATGGCTGATCTATAACAAGATAACAAAACGCCTCACATTAACATTCAAGAGATCATTATAGAAACTCACTCACCAATATAAATAATAAGAGAAAACCTCAACACTTCACTGTTAGTTTGTTGACCTCTCGTCTGTAACTTACCACAGGTATGTGAAATCTTCCAACTATCTGTGAAAATGCAATGGTTGGACTTGATCCTGAATGACCTAGGATGGCCCGCACTGCCTCCGTGTCCGGGCAGCCGACGTCACCGCCGTCCTCTTGGAGCCCGCTCACCAGCGCCAGCGCAGCCCTCAGTATGTCCATCGTCCCACAGTTGTCGTAGATCTTGTAGCCAAGCCTCACACCAGAAAGCATTTCAGGGCTTTTGTTGATCTGATTTACAGCAAAGATCATCGTTTGGGCAAATTTGAATTCTCTGAAGTTGAAACTGGAAACATACAACCCAATTTGAAATCTACATGTAAAATAAAATATACATGATGCCATGAATCATTTAAAAACACAGTAATAAGGTTATTATTAAATAAATGTGAACTGAAATACGAGCCTAGCCTTACTCGTTGCATTTTCGGAAGCCTGGAATTGACTGAAAAGTGTCGGTAAAATAATCCTGGCCTGTGCGAAATGAAAAAATGCCTCCGATGATTAGATCCCCATCCTGTGCTAATTCAGGCTGTTGTGTTCCTCCTAACAGGCGGCATCCAGTCCTTCCTGTTTTTGTTAGTGCAGAGACTAGAATCAACCTGAACAGCAGCATGGTTCCTCTCTGCTGGATGTCAGGTCTGCTCATCATGTCAGGGTTTTATACATTACGGGGGTGTGTTTGTCAAAGTTCAACTCAATCTCCAGAGGCAGCAACAGACCAGTAAGATGAGCTAAATTTTTATATATTTTCTTTTAATTCCATGTAGAGCAAACTTTGTACAAAATAAAACAATTAATAAATGTATCTCTTACAGTTCAGCTCAAAATTATTCATACCACTGTCAACCAAGTAGTGTGTTATTGTCTTTTAAAAGATAATACAATTTAAAGGGGCTATTCTTTAAGAAATAATTTCCATCTACTTACATCCATTTATAGAAGAGCATGCTAAAAATGTATTTATAACTGTTTTAATAATCAAAGCAATGAAACCCTTCTTATATTCAGAACTTTTTGCACATTTCCACTGGTACTTTGAGCATCCATCATTCATCATTGATGAGCTTCTCTTTTAAATTTAGGTCAGGATTTAATATTACTTCCAGGCCAAGGAAACATGTTGGTGAAATTGTCAGGGATAGGAATAATCCAGGGTTTAACTGTAACTCTGTTATACAAATACTACTAAAACAATGACACAATGAAAATAAAAACAGTATATGGGAGTGTGATTGAGGAAAAACAGTTGTCTGCATGAGGTCTACCATATGTATGCCTTTGTACTCTTCATCATCGAGTGTTTAAAGATGGATGACGTTTATGTCGGTCGGAGGCTGTTGTTCATCTCATCTAGAATAGGACACACACTTGTGTGTTTTCTCTTAAGTGTCACGAAAGAAAATTAAGAGTAAGCTATCGGAAGCAGTCCACACCAAACTAATGTAAATATGGCTGGGAGTAATGACATGCAGTTGGGTTCCAACCGGGGCAGCAGCAGAGAGGGATCAATGGACTTCCTGTAAGCCTTAAAGTCATATAACAGCAGTTGACAAGATTGTTGTGTATTCATTCAGTATCTTTGATTAACTCATTCTCAAAAATGAAAAATATTTTTCCTTTTTTACTTACAAGTTGTTGGCTTTTCATGTTTGGAGTTTATGTTTGGTATTATTATGATGATAAAATATGACAAAAATACATCACCAGGCAAAAATATATGCACATCCGTTCCTAAGCAGCCCCACCTCAGTGTCACAATAGGAAGGTATCGCTAAATTCAATATTTTACAACCGCTTTATTATTTTAACAACTTCTTTACTCTGACATAGTTATTTATTTTTACAAGACGTTAAGGAATTTATTTTTCAGTTCTGGGCCTAATAAAGTGATCTGCTTTAGTTCAAACTGGATGAGGTTTTACATTTATTTTGCTATTAGAAAATAAATGTAAAACCGGATAATTCCTTACTGCATTTGGCTTTTTTTATTTATTTGTCTTTTGCTGTGGATTTGTATATGTGAAAAATGTTTTTCTTGTTCCTTTCCCCATCATGTTTTTCTTTGTATTTTTCTCTGGTTTTAGTAAAATGATGTAGCATTTTGGTATGAAAATACAAACTAGCAATCCAAAACTGGAGGCAAGAATAGCAAATATTTCTACAGCGACACTGAACTTCCCAGGAGAGCTGACGTACGCTGGGATGAAAGTGATCCACACGGCGCAGAATATCAACATGCTGAAGGTGATCAGTTTAGCTTCATTGAAATTATCCGGTAACTTTCGAGCCAAAAAAGCAAAAAGAAAACACAACATGGCGAGGAGACCTATATATCCAAGCACAGACCAGAAACCAATGGTGGAGCCTAAATCACACTCCAGAACAATTTTATCTTTGAATTCCTTAAAGTTCTTGATTGGAAGTGGAGGAGCCATTGTTATCCAGATGATACAAATGATAACCTGTATCAGAGTAAAACCCAGAACACTGACTCTCTGCTGCGTAGGGCCAAACCATTTTGTGATATTTCTCCCTGGAAGCGAAGATTTGAAGGCCATTAGAACCACTATGGTTTTGCCCAGAACACAGGAGATGCAGAGGACGAAGGTGATGCCGAACGCCGTGTGCCGCAGCATGCAGGACCAGTCAGACGGCTGGCCGATGAATGTCAGGGAACAGAGGAAACACAGAGTCAAGGAGAAGAGCAGCAGGAAGCTCAGCTCAGAGTTGTTTGCCCTCACAAGAGGAGTTTTGCGATGTCTGAAGAAAATGGCTGCAACAAGAGTCGTCATGCAGGTTCCAAATATGGAAGCTGTTGTTAGTAACGCCCCCATAATTTCCTCATACGAAAGGAACAGCTCCTCTTTCTTTATGCAGGCATCTCTTTCCTCATTTGACCAGAACTCTGGGAAGCATTTCAGACAGGAGATAGAATCTGAAAAATATATATATATATATATATTAAAGCGTATTATTTACTGGGGATGTAATTTTGGGGAAACAAAACTCAACACATGCTCTATCTGGTTTTATAAACTGTTATTCTAACAAGGTGGAATGTTATTAAAATGACATTTATTGTGAAAAGAGAGACTCCAGCAACTCAAATGTTTCTTTCTGATTGGAGAGACCACAATGTTCTGAACACCATTGATGATTCAGGATATTTAATGAAGTGTGTTGTTTTCCTGCTCATGAATGGCAGTGATTTTGGTTAATTATCTGATTGGGTCTCTGAAACCACTCAAAGAATAACAGATTCAGATGATTTTGTTTTTTTTACACTATTAATGAATCATCTATATTTGTTGAGTCAAATTACAGCCGTATTAATGTAAGCTGTTGATATGAGAGTCAGAGTAATTTAATTTGTTTGAGTGACACTGAACCTGTGGAGTTGCTCATTTCTCCTTCTGCACATCGCGCGCAGTCGTAACAGCAGACAGGTTTTCCTCTCTGGAGGACCTTATGTGTGCCATGAGGACACTTCTCACTGCAAACTGACACAGGGATCTGAAAAAGCAAAACACACATAAACATGTAAATATATGAGTTCAAATTTTACTTCTGGTGCAACACGTTGACAAATGAAACATGCTGCAGTGACTGTAATTTTTACACTGTAAGCTGATTACCTGTGGTGAGTTTTTAGCCCAGATTAAAGACATGCTTTTCACTCTCAGTTGTCTATTTTCAGGTAAAGACGCATCATATATTCCAACACCGACGAATTCAACTGTGTTGTTTTCTCTTGGCTGCCAGTTTATTATTTCGTATTTTGCTGGTGGGTCTCCATTGTCGTTGAAGTAGACAAAGTCTCCTTCCTTTGTTTTGAAGTGGATTTTTTGTAGTTGCTGTAAAACCTAAAGGAACAAAAGACTACTATGAAGATGAAGCAAATCGCAAGCCGATTCAGTCTGGAAATGTTCTTTAGAAATGTATTTTTGTGTATCATGTTCTACTAAGACGAGTCAAAACACAAGGTAAACTTACTGTGTAAGGATCTAGCTGGACGTTCTTGTCACATGTTTTATTACAGTTGAGTATTTCATGCAGAGCATGAGCCACTGCATAAACCCCTTTGTAGACATTATAAAATATTGGCATGAGTGACATATCAGTGAAGCTGTTTTCTACTCCAGTTAGATCTTCCTCTCCAGTGCATTTTTTCTGATTCTCCTCAGAGTTTGATTGATTGAACTTACAGCTGAACAACGCCTCCCAAAACTCCCTAAATAAGACACTGTTTGATGAATTCAGCGGCTTAACGTTAAACATGAACTTTTTGATTCCGCTCACGTGCGCTTTAGGGATAGAGAGCCCTATAGCTCCATCCAGAATATGACTTTTATCCGTTGCCGCAATTTGAGAATCGGAAATCCAGCCTTCGGTTCCGACCCACTGGTAGCCTGTCAGATTGTTCACAGAAAATTCATGCAACACCACATCCCAGTCCATGTTGGAAAGGAAAGTAACAATGACCTTTGAGGTAGATGTCTTAATAATCTCAATAATTTTTTGTATTTTCTCCAGTGGATCGGTTCTAAAGAACGATACGGAGTACTCCACACATACACCCAGCTGCTCCGCGGTCGCTATGAACGTCGCCATGCCGTTGTTTCCGTAGTCGTCGTTGGTCCTGACGGCACCGATCCAAGTCCAACCAAAATACTTGACCATTTGGGCCAGCGCTCTGCTCTGGTAGTAGTCACTGGGTATTGTTCTGAGAAATGACGGGTACTTGGTTTTATCACTGAGACAGGCACATGTGGCAAAGTGGCTGATCTATTAAAAAAAGACAAACATTTTAAAATAATTGCTAAACAAAGATTTTTTTTTCTTACTTGAATTTTTATCTTTTTTTTCACCCACCATTGGGATATGAAAGGGTCCTATCGCAGTCGCTATGGCTGCTGTAGGGGAGGAAGACGTTTCTCCCATTATCACCTGAACCTGTGCAGGTCTTCTACATGTCTCTGCAGGTAAAGCCTCAAGGTCATTACCGTTGAGCAAGGACAAGGCAACTCTTACACTTCTGGCAATGGAGCCACAGGTATCGTACATTTTGTAGCCCAGAGTAACTCCCGGCAGTAGATCTGAACTGTTGTTAATTTCCTCAATGGCAAAAAGCATGGCTTGAGCAAACTGGAAGTCTCTGAAATTTAAACTTAAACATAATTTTGAATAATGAAAATAGACCAATTTAGTGTTTAAGTTGACATAAAAAATAAACAAAAATAAATTAAAATATACAAACAAAATCAGTCAAAAGAACGAATGATCTTTACCGAATTAGCTTTGTAATTCACCTGGTGCATTGCAGTCTCAGAGGGCTTTTTTCATAGTTATCTTGGTTGTTTTTCCAGCTGCTGTGGAAAGAGAAGATTCCTCCCAACATAATGTCCCCGTTCCTAATGAGCTGCGCTTCCTCTAGGTCCCCTATTTGTGTGCAGGCTGGTTCCTCTGCATGAGAAGAGGACGCCACCATCAGCCAATAAAAAACGGTCCACCTTTGCCGTGGCCATGTCTGTGCGGACGCCATCCCGACACAAAGAAACGAGCTGGAAACCCTCAACCTGAATATTTATACGCTGTGAATTTACATGAGCTTCAATGACAAAATGGTTTGTCTAACCCACAGGTTGGGGTGAGGAAAAGGAAAAACCCAAATAAATATGTCCAAAGTTACAGAAACACTTTAAAGCAGCTTCTTTTGCTGTAAGATTTCAATGGCAATATATTTGCACATTTTTAATGTCGTTTATATTACATGCAAAAATTGATTGTACTTACAACATAGTGTAAATTTAATATTCTTACTTCCTCTTTAAATCCGTTTATTGAATAGGATTTGGGTTTGAATGACTTTCTCAGCCTTTCCTTTTCCATAGTTTCAGACAGGAGGTGTGATGTTTAGGCGGAATGTGTAAGTTGGCAAAGTGACAGAGTGGTGCACAACATATAGAAGAGTTAAGCTGAGGAAATATAAAAGTGAACATAAAAAGTACAACAAAATCAAGTGGCACTTTGTGACATGTTAGAAGATTAGATTATTGTCTCATAACCTGCTTTTAGCCTGTTAGCAGCTTTGTCCCAGCAGATGTTTATTCACCACTGAACATGAACGTACCTCTGAAGTCTTCACATTATAATATTGAAGTGACTTCTACGTGCATTTCATTCGACTGGATTCAATTTTATTTAGAAACATTCCAAGTGAAAGAAAAAAGCAAATACATTCAACACTTTTCAGGTTTTTATTTGTAAAACAGCTTGAAAACCATGCATCCATTAACTTTATTCTATGTATTATGTATTCCTGATGAGAAGATCGGCCTTTGTCAGCCCTTTTGGTACAGCTCACAGAGACGTTTTAGCTTGGTTTGTAAAATATGAATGCTCTTTGTGAAATATTTTAATCAAATCTTTAGTTTCTATTTAACAAAAAAATCAAATAATCAAAGCACTCCTAACAAACTCACTGAATAAAACCACAGCAGAGACAGAACCAAACTCTGTAGCCAAACTATGTCCTCAATGCAGGTTGGAATTTTTAAAAAATCTATTGTCCCTACTATTATTTGGTTCCTCATCTGAGTTAGTATTTGTCCTGTTTTTGAGAACACTCTCCAAAGAAGACAAGCTTCAAAACAAAGCTTTGCTGCAAGCAGGTTGGAGCCACTGAGAGTGAGAGCTGAACAGCTAAAGGATCAAAAAGCTTCAGAGCTGACTCTCACATGATGGGAGTGTTTGTTTGATTTTACTGAGTGTTTTATGAACTCAACAAACCTGCCCTGGCCAACACATGATTGGTTTAAAAAAATTATTTTGGAGCACCCTTTCCCATCATATTCTTTTTGGTGTTTTTTTCTGGTTTCATCACCATGATATAGCATTTTGGAATAAAGATACAAAATAATAATCCAAAACTGGAGGCCAGGATAGCAAAGATTTCTACAGCGACACTGAACTTCCCAGGAGAGCTGACATACGCTGGGATGAAAGTGATCCAGACAGCGCAGAATATCAACATGCTGAAGGTGATGAATTTGGCTTCGTTAAAATTATCAGGCAGTTTACGAGCCAGAAATGCACAAATGAAACACAACATGGCGAGAAGTCCAATGTACCCAAGCACAGCCCAGAAACCCACAGCTGAACCCAGAGAACACTCCAAGATGATTTTGTCTTTAAATTCTTTAAAATTTTTGGATGGAAAAGGAGGAGAGATGCTTAACCAGAGGATACAGATGATCACTTGTATCAGAGTAAACCCCAGAACACTGACTCTCTGCTGTGTAGGCCCGAACCATTTCATCACGTTTCTTCCAGGAAGTGTGGCTTTAAATGCCATTAAACTTTCCCAAGGACACAGGAGATGCAGAGGACGAAGGTGATGCCGAACGCTGTGTGCCGCAGCATGCAGGACCAGTCAGACGGCTGACCGATGAAGGTCAGAGAGCAGAGGAAGCACAACTTTAAGAAGAAGAGCAGCAGGAAGCTCAGCTCAGAGTTGTTTGCTCTGACAAGAGGAGTTTTCCTGTATGTAATAAAAATGACTGCGACAGCGACAGTCACACATGTTCCAAACAAAGAAGCAGGTGAGCAGTGATCCCATCATTTCTTTATATGAAAGAAACTCAGCCTTCTTCATTATGCAGGACGTTTGATTTTCATTTGACCAGGATTCAAGAGGGCATCTCACACAGGTGACAGAATCTGTGAAATCATGGTAAAACAGATGTTGAGCTAAGTGAACGGGTCTTGATCTTATAGCCTTTTATATTTATAATTTAAATTTGATTCAGTAGAACATATGTGATCAATGACCAATACTTAAATAAAACAATGATAGCCATGAAAAATATGGACACATAGATATATAACTAGTAGCTAACCTGTGCTGTTGCTTATTTCTCCCTCTGCACATCTTATGCAGTCAAAACAGCAAACAGGTCGTCCCTTCTGGAGGACTTTTTGTGTTCCTGGCGGACACTTCTCACTGCAAACTGAAACTGGCAACTGCATAAAAACACAGTCCAATGACAAAAATAACAGATTGTGGTGACTTTTTCAACTATTTCAAATCACACCAGAAAATCAATAACAGGATAGATTTTAGTCACAACTTACCTGGAGTGAGTTTTTAACCCAAACTATTGACCCATTTTTCACATTCATCTGTTTATCCGCTGGCAATGACGCATCGTAAAGACCAATGGCTGCAAAGTTCAACATGCCATCTTCACTCCGCTGCCAGTTTATAATCTCATATTTCGCTGGCGGATCTCCGTTCTCGTTAAAATAAACCTCGTCTCCCTCCTTTGTTTTAAAGCGAATCCTTTGTATGTGCTGTAAAATCTAACACAAAATGAATCATGATTTATAATAAATGTGGCAAAGGGCTGAGCTCTGATCAAAAAGAACGTTCTGTAGACATCATATTATTAAACTTACTGTCAATGGATCTAGCTGTACATTTATGTCACATGTTTTATTACAGTTGAGTATTTAACCAGAGCATGAGCCACTGCATAAACCCCTTTATAGACATTGTAAAATATTGGCATGAGTGACATATCAGTGTAGCTGTTTTCTACTGCAGTTATATCTTCCTCTCCAGTGCATTTTTTCTTAATCTCTGCCGAGTTTGATTGCTTGAACTTACAGCTGAACAACGCCTCCCAAAGCTGTGCAAACAATTCACTATTTGTTGAATTCAGCGGCTTCACGTTAAACATGAACTCTCTGAGTCCACTGACATGCGCTTTGGGGATGGAAAGGCCTATAGCCCCATCCAGAATGCGATTTTTATCCATCGCCGCAATCTGAGAATCAAACATCCAGTCTTCGGTTCCCACCCACTGGTAGCCAGTCAGATTGTTCACAGAAAACTCATTTAGCAACACATCCAAGTCCATGTGGGAGAGGAAGGCAATGACAACCTTTGAGTTGGATGACTTAATGACCTCAATAATCTTATGTATTTTATCAGGTGGATCAGTTCTAAAGAACGATACAGAATATTCCAGACAGACGCCCAGCTGCTCTGCAGTTTCTGTGAACGTCGCCATGCCGTTGTTTCCGTAGTCATCATTGGATCTAACAGCTCTGATCCAAGTCCATCCAAAGTGTTTGACCAAATGGGCCAGAGCTCTGAGCGCTCTGCTCTGGTAGTAGTCACTGGGTATTGTTCTGAGAAATGACGGGCACTTGGTTTTGTCACTGAGACAGGCACATGTGGAAAAATGGCTGATCTGATGAAGAAAAAACAATACAGATTTTTTTTTTTTTTACAAATTATTTTGTGAAAAGAAATACTTGGACATTTTCACCCAACATTGGGATGTGAAAGGGTCCGACAGCAGTGGCAATGGCTGCACTGGGAGAGGAAGACGTTTCTCCCATTATCACCTGAACCTGTGCAGGTCTTCTACATGCCTCTGCAGGTAAAGACTCAATGTCATTACCGTTGAGCAAGGTCAGCACAACTTTCACACTTCTGGCAATGAAACCACAAGCATCATACATTTTGTAGCCCAGAGTAACTCCCGGCAGTAGATCTGAACTGTTGTTAATTTCCCCAATGGCAAAAAGCATGGCTTGAGCAAACTGGAAGTCTCTGAAATTTAAACTTGGAAGAAAAACATGTGAAATCATAACCAATTTAATCTATATTTCAACAACATGCAAGATAACCGAGTCACTTTTAAACTAGCGTAGTGTCGTAATTCACCTGGTGCATTGCAGTTTCTGAGGTTTTTGTTCATAATTATCTTGACTGTTCCTCCAGCTGCTGTGGAACAAGAAGACTCCTCCCAACATAATGTCTCCTTTCTTCATCAGCTGGGCATCCTCCAGGTCGCCTCTATGCGTGCAGGTTTGCTCCTCAGCCAGAGAGAAAGACGACGCCAGCAACAAATAGAAAAGCTTGAGTCGCCGCTCCGGCCACCTCCCTGCAGACATTGTGCTGGGTGAAAGAACCGCGTTTAAAAACCTGCACGAATATTTATACTTTACGTATTCAATTGGGATGTAACGAATAAACAATGTTGCTTTAACCTCCTGGGCGGGGTGAGAAAGAGAGAAGGCTCTAGTAAATACGAGTAAAAGTACAGAATGGTTTTATTTTTTAATTTTGGAGAAGTTTCACTTTCAAACTTTTTTAGCATGATATTTACCTCAAACTTCTGTAATTTAAAAATATATATATATTTTTCAAAATATAATAGTTTCTAATAGTTAGGAAAAGGTGATTTCTGTTTGGTTGCTGTGGTTAAAGCAATGGACTGCTTGAAAGCAAAGTTGGGAACAGTCTCCGTGTTGTGATGGTTTAGTATGAATAATCTGTGAGGAAAAAAAAACCTCCACCGCCACTCTAAGCTATTCTTGCCATGTACAAAATTCACTGTTCCCGGTCAGAAACAACCAATCAGAGACAGGAGTGAGATCTTAGCGCCATCAATCAGGCTGCTGCATCCAAAGCTCAAGATGCAAATAGAAAAGAAACAACAAGTGTTTATCATGGGCGGCCATCCTAACTAGCCTCTGCTATGCTACAGTGTTTGCACAAGCTGTAGCGTAGCAGAGATCAGGGATGAGGGTGTGAGCAGCACGTACACATACACAGAAAAAACAAACAAATAAATAAAGTAGCTGTGAACATTTAACACAGCTTTATTTAAATCCAACTTTATTTATACAGGTTGTCCTGTTGAGATTGAAGCATATGAACTGAGGCATAGAAACATTTTAAGTCACATAGTTATTTCAGAGCACCCTTCCCCATTATGTTCTTTTTTGTATTTTTTTCTGGTTTTATCAGCATGACGTAACATTTCGGAATAAAGATACAAAATAATAATCCAAAACTGGAGGCCAGGATAGCAAAGATTTCTACAGCGACACTGAACTTCCCAGGAGAGCTGACATACGCTGGGATGAAAGTGATCCACACGGCGCAGAATATCAACATGCTGAAGGTGATGAATTTGGCTTCGTTAAAATTATCAGGCAGTTTACGAGCAAGAAAAGCACAAATAAAACACAAGATGGCAAGAAATCCTATGTACCCAAGTACAGCCCAGAAACCCACAGCTGAACCCAAAGCGCACTCCAAGATGATTTTGTCTTTGAATCCTTCAAAGTTTTTGGATGGAAAAGGTGGAGAGATGCTTAACCAGAGGATACAGATGATCACTTGTATCAGAGTAAACCCCAGAACACTGACTCTCTGCTGTGTAGGCCCGAACCATTTCATCACGTTTCTTCCAGGAAGTGTGGCTTTAAATGCCATTAAAACCACTATGGTTTTCCCAAGAACACAGGAGATGCAGAGGACGAAGGTGATGCCGAACGCTGTGTGCCGCAGCATGCAGGACCAGTCAGACGGCTGGCCGATGAAGGTCAGAGAGCAGAGGAAGCACAACTTTAAGGAGAAGAGCAGCAGGAAGCTCAGCTCAGAGTTGTTTGCTCTGACAAGAGGAGTGTTTCTGTATGCGACAAAAATGACTGCAACAGCGACAGTCACAAATGTCCCAAACAAAGAAGCCGCAGTGAGCAAAGCACCCATAATTTCTTTATACGAAAGAAACTCCGTCTCCTTTTTGATACAAACATCTCTATTTTCATTTGACCAGGATTCAAGGGGGCATCTCACACAGGTGACAGAATCTGTGAAATCAATCGAGCAACAAACGTGAAGAGTTAAAAGACTTAAACTTACGGTCTTGGTTTTGTTGTGTATATGTCATTTGTAGGCTTATCCACAATTAACGGCATATGAATTAGTGCAGAATTCAAAAAGCTAAAAACAGTTTTTTATTAATTGAAAATTTTGATTTCAATTAGCATTTTTTTCTGTTACAAGTTTTGCCTTTAGCTCTAACTTGCCTGTGTTATTGCTTATTTCTCCTTCTGCACAGTGTAAACAGTCATAACAACAAACAGGTTTTCCCTTCTGCAGGACTTTTTGTGTTCCCGATGGACACGTCTCACTGCAAACTGAGACAGGCATCTGCACAATAACCGCCACGTGTTAAAAAAATACATAAAAAATACAATATGTTGCAATTTTTGATAAAGGCTTACCATCAGTGAATTTTGAGCCCAAACTATTGACTCAATTTGCACATCCATCTGTCTGTCCTCTGGCAACGACGCATCATACAGACCCACTACTGCAAATTCCACAGGGCCATTGTCTCTTCTCTGCCAGTTTATAATTTCATATTTTGCGGCTGGATCTCCGTTTTCATTAAAGTACACTTCATCCCCTTCCTTTGTTTTGAAATAAATCTCTTTTATCTGCTGTAAAATCTAAAGAAATGTATAAAATCAATACTCTGTAGTCACTTTTTGCTGTATTGACGACTTTGTTTCATTGTTTCAACAGTTTACTCATTTCCTGGTAGCCTTTCATCGTAACTTTGATCACAGTAAACACCGAGCTCACCATGAGCGGATCTAGCTGTGTGTTGCCGTCACATGTTTGGTTGCAGCTGAGGATATTGTGCAGAGCGTGGGCAACAGCATACACTCCTTTATACATGTTGTTAAATATGGGCATGAGCGACATATCGGTGAAGGTGTTTTCCACTCCTGTCAGATCCTCCTGTCCTGTGCATCGTGTCTTAACCTCCACTGAGTACGACGGCTTAAACTCGCAGCTGAACAACGTCTCCCAGAACTCTGTGAACAAGTCGTTGTTTGATGAAAACAGTGGCTCCACGTTCAGGATGAACTCTTGGAGGCCGCTGACATGCGCTTTGGGGATGGAGAGGCCAACGGCTCCGTCTAGGATGTGGTTCCTGTCTCCTGCTGCGGTCTGGAAATCAAATATCCAGGCCTCGGTTCCCACCCACTGGTAGCCGCTTAGGTTGTGGCTGGAGAACTCGTGTATGATCACATCCATGTCAGCTTGGGAGAGGAAAGCGACAATCACCTTTGAAGTCGAAGCCTTGATGGTGTTAATTATCTTTAGGATTTTGTCTGCTGGATCCGTCCTGAAGAAAGACACGGAATATTCAAGGCAGACGCCCAGATGCTCTGCAGTCTCCGTGAACGTCGCCATGCCGCTGTTGCCGTAATCATCATTCGTTCTGACGGCTCCGACCCAAGTCCATCCAAAGTTCTTCACCAACTGGGCCAGAGCTCTGCTCTGATAGTAGTCGCTGGGTATTGTTCGGAGAAACGAGGGATATTTGGATTTGTCACTGAGACAAGCACATGTGGCAAAGTGACTGATCTACAATAACAAGAATACATAAACAAATCATATCATGCAGATTAAAACACATTTTTACAGTAAAAACATACTAAAACAATACATTAAAATTATTAACTCGTTTACAAAAGTGCAGCGGTTGCCAGTTTTACCCACCATTGGTATAAAAAACGGTCCAATGACAGTGGCTATTGCTGTGCTTGGAGAGGAAGAGGCTTCTCCCATTATGGCCTGCACTTGCGCAGGTCTTCCACATTCCTTGGAAGGAGCAGACACATTTTCATAATCGTTAAGCAAGGCCAGCGCAACCTTAACACTTCTGGCGTTGAAGCCACACGTGTCATAGATTTTGTAGCCCAGAGAGACGCCTGGCAGCAGGTCTGAGCTGTTGTTTATCTCCTCGATGGCAAAAAGCATAGCCTGGGCTAACTGGAACTCTCTGAAATTCAAACTTCATTCAAGACAGTGATTAATAATTTGCAAAGTGTTCAGCTTCTTCTGGGAAATCAGCAATGACAGAAACATGAGAAACAGGTAATAGTAAACAAAACCATAATGTCTTTTAGTTTCTAAGCACCTGATATGTTTATTTTAACATTTTTTGAATGAAAATACTTATTGGATAGAATTGCCTGGTACATTGCAGTGGAAGAGGCTTTTCAGTGTAAGTCTCCTCTCTTTCTTTCCAGTTGTTGTGGAAGGAAAAAAGCCCCCCCAACATAATGTCTCCATCCTTCACTAGCTGAGGGCTTTCTAAATCCCCGTTCTGACTGCATGCAAGCTCTGCAGCCTGGGAAAAACATGTTGCCAACAAGAGCTGAAATATTAACCAACCCTGCCGTAAACGTCTCTTAGCAGACATCATGCTGAGCAGTAGCTACACTGACAGGTGGCGTCACATGTGCAGAAACATGGGCAGCACTTGTATTTATGTTTTTGTGAGCAGCGTACTCTGCGTCAGAAAAGTGACTTTTCATCTCTGTGGACCTGTAAGGTTGGGGGCCTAATGAAGAAGTCTGAAAGCAATAAAATTAAATTAAAAAAAAACAAAAGGTATAAACAATAAGGTTGCAAAATAATTTCAAAAACCTTAATAAAGTGTTAAGTTAGCAAACAGAACCACGAACCCAGCCTTAGACTAAACTCCTGACAGCAAAATATCGACACAGTCAGGAAAACTCAACAAAACAAAAAGTAAAAAAATAAAATAAAAATCTCTAGGATTTTGAAATAGTGTAAAAAATAATCCTGATGCTCTCCTACAGATAAACAATGTTCTTAAACTGGTTAAGGATTGTATTTTCGGCTCAAACTTGGTTTTTATTTGCATGTGGATGACAAAGAAAATGTATTTGTGGGTTTTTTTATCTTCCAGCTCCAGAGCAGTAATCTGTTCAGTCTTTGCCACTAACAGGTGGTTAAACGGGTCAGTTCGTTGAGTTAAAATGCTACACATTTTAACTATGAACACTGAGTGAAATAAATATTGGTCATATTTTTCTTATACAATTTTAATGAGGCCGGTTTAAACCAGATGTTGGTAGCAACTCAACTAATCCACACATACAAAACAAATTAGTTTTAAAAATTTGCTGTCTAATAAATTGGAATAGTTCACTGTACAAACTTTAACGACAGCTTTAATATAATGCAAACATTGACCGATTGAGTTGATCTGGTTCTTCAAATTGTTTTTAAGTCTTTTGGAGCTGATCTATGCACCATGATCTTCGGTTCTTTCATTGGCTTTTCAGGGGCAATTTCAAGTTTTCTCTGAAATTATTAGGCTGTGTGTTTGAGATAAAACTCTTGTTTTCCCCTCAGATTCATGTGATGAATGTCTAAAATTCACTTTTACATTAAGTCTTCTTTCAGTTCTCAACTTCAACCTTTCACTGTTGCCATGGTGATTAGCTTGTGTCAACAATTACAATGAAACCAGAAAATATGTATTGTGCATCTGTATGAGGATTTATTTCCAAATACCTTTAGATTTAATCTACTTTCTCAGTAAAATATCCTCCAAAACACATCTCTGTTTTTTTTTTTTTAAAAAAAGGTTATGAAATGTGGTGCTCACATACTAAAAGGTTAAAAAGTCTTGATGCATTAACAAAATTCAACAATGCAATAAACATGTTAAGTCAACATAACTGACAAAGACTATTGTTATTGTTATATTATTACAAGCTGTGAAACTTTTAATGAGCTACAAAATGTCCTAAAACACGCAGATAAGCTATCATCTAATTTATGAGAAATAAAAACACGTGGATACATTGGGGTTACTATGGCAACATGGATATAAATAATAATGAATAGCTATGTCTCCAAAGTAAAAACAAAACTTAGTTTTGAATCAATAAATAATCAGGACCCGTGTTTTCAAAGAGTCCTCTCTAAGGCTGATTAAAATTCCGACTCGTTTTTCCTAACATCTCTCCTAATATTTTGTGATCTTCTCAACTTTCCTATGGTTCTTTGTGAATAACTTAACAAGGTAAAGTTTTAAGAAAAAAATTTGAATTCCCAAAAGAATTTCCCTAAAAGGGAAATTGCTAGAAGCAACTTTTACTCCAAGGTTTCTTTGAAAATACGAGTCCAGGTTTCTAATGATGACTGATGATGCCTATACTAAAAATATATTTTGCATTTTTAGAGATGTATGATACAAGACAAAGAAAAGGTTTTAGAAAATATATAGACACATTTCATGATAAAAAACATTTCATTCTACAGTATGTTCCTGACTTACTTTGATCCCATCATACTCTTTTTTGTATTTTGTTCTGGTTTTATCAACATGAGATAACATTTTGGAATGAAAATACAAATTAGTAATCCAAAGGTGGAGGCTAGGATAGCAAATATTTCTACAGCGACACTGAACTTTCCAGGAGAGCTGACATACGCTGGGATGAAAGTGATCCACACGGCGCAGAATATCAACATGCTGAAGGTGATGAATTTGGCTTCATTGAAATTATCGGGCAGTTTACGAGCAAGAAAAGCACAAATGAAACATAATGTGGCGAGAAACCCAATGTAACCAAG
>CAEGAF010150195.1:0-17676 GCA_903067075.1 Micropoecilia bifurca
GAGTCTGGAATTTTTTTTTTTTTTTTTTTTTTTTTTCAAAAACGTCCGTTGTAATATCACAAATCAGCAGGCATTGCCTTTCTCCTAACAATCCCAGCGACGTGCTACCTGTCACCTAGCAACCCATTTGGAGCTCCAGGAGGTTTGGTCAGCTGGTTTTTACCGTTGTATGCGCTGTGCAATGGCTGCTGGAAAACACAAGTGATTTGTTGTTGACTTGCCATCCAGAAACCACTTGCTGTATTTTTTATGGTTGAGCAGGAAGCTCCACTTCTGCTTTTCAAAGATGTACAGTTGTATAACTGCGCATCTGTTTGCAGCCATTTTCACATGCGAGTACACACTTTAGTTGGGGAGCATGTATTTACATTTATAGTGACAAGATACCCTAAAACAGCTTGTTTTGAACGGAGCTCAAGATAGACAGGGCAGAGCAAACTGAAATTTAATCATCCAAGAATGTTTTTGTTAAAAATCATTCCTACCTATCCTAACCTGTTGAAAGAATCACATTTAAAGGCCGAGTATTTTGTCTTGACTTTGACATAATATTGTTACACTGTACACATGTCCCTAAGTTGCTGTTCTCATTTAGCAACATTAAAACTCTAACATTTCCCAATCTGACAGCTGCTGGTTTGTTTATTAGATTCTCATCATGTTTATTTGCAGATATTATTATCCAAATGTCAGAGATCAACTTGTGGCTAGAGGATTGCTTCCCTTGTCCAAATTATGTGCCATGGCAACCATGCAGAAACAACATCCTAACGAGGCTCAGATGTTTTCCCTTCCCCTGGTTCCAAGGACTGAGGGCCACTCAGGATTTCAACCTCAGCCTTCAGGTAAAGCACATGCACAGCTGTAAAAGTGATCCAGATGAAGACTAGATCTAAAACAATAACAATGTGCTTAATCTGCTTTTTTTGTTGTTGTTTTTTTCCCCCATCAGGTTTGCTGGATATTTGCATTCGCTACAAGCACAGGCCTGTCCGACCTGAAGGACAGGCTGGTAGAGGAGCTGCTTCCCGTGTTGTGACGCTTGTGGTTCAAGTGCACAGAGCGTCTGGGCTGAAGGCAGCAGCAAGGTACACTATCAAATCCGCCTCACAACAGATTGGAGTGTTTTACTTTGATTTTTCTGTGTAATGTTCATATACAGAAGGTCATAAAGTAATAAATGCTTATGTATACTTTGGAAACATATTCAAGTTAAAGCCGAGCATTTTTTTGTACTAGTATAGTAACTCCTGGTTCTTTTCCCTTCCATCCTCTTTTCAATCTTTTCAGAACAATATCAGAAGAAAACAATCAAATAAGCCATTTAACGGAGGTCGGGGTGAACCCTTTCGTCACAGTCCACCTGTCCTTCTTACCTGACAGTGAGAGGAGGTGTACCCGCACTGTGGCCAGAACTTTCTGCCCCGACTTCGACCACCACATGGAGGTGACCTGTGATCTGTTGCTGCACATGAGCAGCGGGGAAACCTGCAGTCTGGCTGAGCAGCTGGAGCAGGCATCTGCCGTCTTTACTGTCTGGAACAGAGACGGTCAAAAAGGTTAGAGGAGCTCAGCTTACTTCAGACCCAAATTTGATGAGAGTCCTATTTGGGTCTGAGTTAGCTCACAAAGGTGAGTGAGGATCACAAAGGTGAGTTTGTGTTCCTAACATTTATGTTCTGGTCTCTTGCAGCATCTCCTGAGCAAACGCAGATCATGTTAGGTTCTGTGAAAATACCATTGGTTGATCTCATTTATAAAAGAACAGGTCTGTTATGTATTAAAAAAGAATGATGGGGCAAGCTGCTCTCTTTAAAAAATACAGAAGTTAATTCATGTTTTTCTCAAAACATTTAGGTATTTCTGGCTGGTTCGGGCTGTATTTAGTTAGTAAAAAACGTCCTTCACAGCCGCAGCACATCTTGGTCGGTGGCCTGGAGCTTTCCATCAGCTTCGCTCACAACTCAGACAGAGAAAGGGTGATTAAAGCTGCCGAGGGTTTGGGCTGGGAAATGGCACAGCAAGATGATGAAGAATCCTGGGAAGAAGGCATGAGAAAACTCTCACTGACTTTTTCAATGCCTAAAGTGTGGCTTCCTGTCCATTGTCTGCTTCCTCCGGGGATGAGCGAGCTTCAGCGCTCTACCTACTGCTACATCAGGCACAAGTTCTTTGATCAGGACGCCATCTGCTCCCGACTGAAGCACCCATGTGTTGAGGGCGACCAAGCCACAGTGAGCTTTGAAGGAAGTAGAATGGTGGAGTTGAGAGTCTCTCAGCCCTTGGTGTGGTATCTGCGAGAGGAGAAGCTGGAGGTCCAGGTGTGGGTCACCTTTTCTAAAAACAGGACTACAAGGCCAAGCGACTCAGACCGACTGGTGGGGTCTGCATTTGTTGATCTGGCTTCTCTTGCAAAGACCCCCAAGCAGAAGCAGTCACTGAGTGGTATGTAAGAAAAACATTTACTTATTGCCTAATTCAGGGTGACCACGCACCCTTAAAAAATCTTACATTCATGAAGCTAAAAATTAGCCTTAGAATATTAGAAATACATTAGAAAATTTAAGTTAGCCTTTAATACATGAATTGCAGGTCTTACATTTTGTTGTGGCAGAACTATTAAATCTCTGTAGTTTATTTTTCTCTTGGGACATTTTTGTCCGGCAGACGTTTTAAGTTCTGCCGGTCATTAGGTTCTGTGACTCAGCTGGCCAGTAAATCAGTAACAAGATATATCAGGATAGACACTTGATCAATATCAATAGAAAATATGCCAAAATGTTAAATGTATATATAATATTCACTGAACTCTAATCTACAGACGCACAGCATTCTGGGGGAAAGACTTTAGCCACTCAATCTCTCATGGCCAGTAACACAAAATGAATGGCATTCAAGTAACTCGGTCACTCTTTGGTTACCTAGCAACAACTTGTGTAACTTGCACAGCAACGTTTTAAGGTTTCGCCTCCAAGTGAAAACTGGATAAAACAGGAGAGGTCATGTCACCAGTTTGGCAGTATTTCAGATATCTAAAACAAGAAACTAATTAATTATTGATATCGACTGATATGAAATGCTTATATTGCGGTCATATCGTCCAGCCCTACCACTAACCAGCCTCCAAAAACCATTGCTAGCTCACTAGCTTTTTTGCATCTTTTATGTGTACAGTGTACATTTGTAATTAGTTGGCTGGACGTTTGTCTTCAGCACTGGCTTACTTTTGTTGCCAACCTGCACAGATTACTGTGCAAAGTATCCTTAATTTTCTTCTGTATATTTCTGTCGTGATACTGGTCTTAAATTTCATTCATAATGCTCTTAAAAAGTCCTAATTTTGATTTGGTGAAACATGTAGAAACTCTGTTACTATGTTTCTGCAGGAGTGTATCCGTTGTTCATGCGCTCTGCCGCCGATCTACAAGGCGCAGCTCTCAGGGTGCACATCACATCATCGGATGGTTCCGTTCCCACAAACCTGTCAGCTGCACATGACACCCAACTGGACTCTGACAGTCAGGACGAGATCTTATTGGAGGAAATGGAAGAAGCACATGGTTCCCCGTCTGCTCCCAGAAAATCGTCACACACTCGCAGCACACACAGGAGTAAACCCTCCAGGGAAACTCCGGACCTGATGTCTGCGCATCTCACAGACATGAGCGTGGAAGACTCTTTCCCTGTGACTGTGGCAGTGGACCGAGCCATGCACCTCAATCTGAAAGGTTAGTATGTTATGTAAAGCATTTAATGTTTACTTTACTGTGTTTTATTGGAATTTTATAAGATGAGCCAACACAGAGTTGCACATCATGAAAAGGCAAAATGATGCATAGTTTTCAAAATCAAGAAACAATCAAACTATGGAGTGTATTTGTTTGAAAAGTCATTGAGTCAATCCTTTGTAGGGCTCTCTTTGACTGTCATTACAGAAATGAATCTTTCAGGTATCGTCACTTCCAGCTTTGCATGTTTAACACTGAAATTAGTGTCCATTCTTCTTCAAAACAACGGCAAGTTTACCGTTTATGAACTGTATTTAGTTCTTAAACTCTAAAGGTATTCTGAATGGATGTTGCAAAAATGTATTTTTTTTTTGGAAGCCATTCATCATTTTCCTTACACTCTCTGTATATTATGTTGAACACATGGATGTTTATCACATAAAATTCGCAGAAGTACATTGCCATGTTCTAGATGACAGAGATTCTAGACCAAACAAATGTTTCATTTTCCCCCAGCTTGTCCTCTTACTGAGCGCACCGAAGGAACTCCATGTTGCTGTGTTTCATACGTCACCGCTGACTCGTCTGAACCAGTTTGCACATCTGTTGTAACCAACACGGACTGTCCTGTGTGGGACCATCATCACGAGTGCAGGTCTGCTTTCTACACAGACCTCAAAGTAAGCAACACATTTACAACAAATGAACGTGTTTGCTTTACATTTCCAGGCTTTCAAAGGAGCTGCTGGTCGATCCACATCAGTTTCATGTGTTCAAAGTGTGGCACAAAGGAGGTATTGTGAGATGAATAGTGATTTATGATGTTTTGGCTTGTTTTGTGGTATTATTTAACCGTTTTGATGTTTTACGTCTGCAGAAATGGAGCGGGTGATTGGATTTGCCACTGTAGATCTGTCTCCTTTACTCTGGGGTTTCCCATCAGTGTGTGGTTGGTACAACATCACAGACTTCAGTGGCCAGTGTCACGGTCAGATTAAAGTGTCCATAACTCCTTTGAGGGGAGTCCAGGGCCTTCGTGGACAGAGAAAAAGCATCAACAATGAAGCTGCCAAAATCTCACCAGTAAGTGTGCCACTTTAATGAAATGTAATATCTGGTGATTTCTAAATCATGGTTTCTAAATCTCAAGCTGAGAACGGGTTTATTTCCAGGCTTTGTGTCAGACCAGTCCTCTCATCTATCAAACCACAGCCATGTACAGCAGCTTTCCCTCCCACATCAGCAGATTCCCAGAGCAGAAGATCTCGTCGCCAAACCACAGCGACGTGCCGTTCTCTGAACGGTTAGTACTCTCACAGTTTGATGATATCCAAACAGTTTTTCTCCTTTTCATTAATTATTTCATGTCGTAGGCCAAGTGAAAACGATCGCCATTTTGAGCACATGGACAAAGTTCGTCTTTACCACCAGAATCTGCAAGAACAAACGGCGTCTCACTCTGCCTGTGGCGGCCCGACCTGTGGCGGCCCGACCGGCGACGTTAATCCTTCAAGATCATTTTTGTTTTCAACACTCAGGTATTCAGATACATTTTTCATTCCCATTCTTTACCTTTTAGGTCTGAACAATTAATCAGAGTAATTGTGATGAATCGATTATTAGAATAATTGTCAATAAATATTTGTCACAATAAACAATAAATCAATTAATCGAATGATAAATTAAAAGAAACTCAATCATTTTAATTTGCTTGATTTATTGTTTCTCTTTCTCTTTGTTTTTACTAAAAACTGAATGATAAAAGTTTTCAGTCTGGTGGTTTGGTCTTAATTAGCCCTTTTTTGAAAGATAAATTTGTTTATACAGACTTTATAATTAATTTTATTTGTCATTTCTGTTATTTATTTATTTTGGATATTTCAAATGTCTTCCAGTTCCAGTGTTTAAATGTTCATTAGAATTTAAAGTTTATTGATGCATGACAGTGTGTTCTTGCGTTATTATGCCATTATTACAATTATATTGCTTGAAAATGGTCTCAAACAACAATCTTATCACAATTAGTTTTGGGACAAATTATCATTCAGTAAAATTTGTTATCATGACAGTCCTAATTGTCAAGTGATTTAGTGGCCAATTAATTGTAAACATAAATATAGAGACTCATAAAAAACAGTTTGCTGAAAGGACAATAAACCCAAACAAGTATTTAAAATAAAACTACAAAAAAAAATTGCATTTAAGATGAGAACCCTTCTCTGTGTGTAAATATGTTTTAAAATTTTTAAAATGTATTTTTAATATTGTATATAAAAATCTTTAAAGTGGTTCAATAAAAAAATCTGCAGAATATGATTCTTTTTTTGGTCTGATTAATTGATTGATCGTCACAATAATCAATTACTAGAATAATCATTTACATTTGACACTTTTTCAAAAAGAACTCATGGCACCAATATAAAACTATTCATATTTTTATGACAGGAGAAAACTTGGGGAGCTTGATAACATTCAGCATTACTTCAACCGTAAGCTGTCCACTCCTACCTTCCCGCCTGTGACCAAACAAGACGGCCACAACCAAGACGTGGATCGGGGGATGTTGGAGACCAACACGAGTCAGCTGCTCCTCAAGTCCAACCAGCTTGTTGGGGAAGTCAACAACATCATCAGTGGTGAGCTTCTTCCCAAATATTAAAAATATTTAAAAATCGGCCAACCGATTGTGATCCGATTTGTATTTGATTTTTTGTTCCAAAAAATACAAATGTATTATAAAATACCAAGGTAAAATGTTGGAAAACAACAATGTTTATAGTACATAATAAAAACAATACCCAGCAGTTGTGACTCAAAAATTTTACAAAGCACTGTACAAATGAGTAAGACATAACAACAGATATACAATACATTAAAGACGTAAAACACGCTTTAAAGCTGCAGTTTGTAACTTTTATTAAAAAAAATTATTTCATATTTACTGAAACTCTCTATGTTGCGACAGTTTGGTACAAAACAGACTGGGAAAAAAATTTGAGTTCCACTGCCTTCAATCAGTGCTAACTATAAACAACCAATCAGAGCCAGAGGGTGTGTCTTGGCGCAGCCAATCATGCCCGATTATATGTCTCATATTATACTGACATGACGTAGTTATAGGTTTAACAAATACATTTGCATTAAAGCGTAATTATTTACTAAATAAATTAAATAAATTGGATAATATTTTTAACATCAACCTCTTTTATCAAATCACATCTGACAACAGTAATTGAAATTGTGCTGTTTTTGTTTTTTCTTTTCTCTCTTCATAATTTGGCTCGTCTTTCAGGTCTACAAGGTCACTTCCTGGAAACGATTCCCTCCAACACTCGGAGCTCATCTGACTCACCTGTTGAACGCAGCAGCCCTCCGGCCAACCCAGACAGCAGGTCCAGTCCAAACAGAGTGATTCATAATTGTTTGGATGTTGCATCTCCGCTGCCTGCCGAGACGTCTGAGGACGACACCGACTCTGACCACAAAGGCAAAAAGGACGAGCAAAGCAGTCAGGACAACCTGTCACAGGACAAACACCAAGAGGATTTTAGACAGGACGAGGAAGCTGGCGATGATAATGATGAAGACGAAGAAGAAGACGAAGAAGAAGAAGAAGACGAGGATTTTGAGGAGGTGGTGCTGCAGCCCAGGCCTCTGAATGAGGTGACGTCGCTAACAGACAGAACCAGTCCTTGGACCAGCATCCTGTCAGACCCCGACCTGGTTTCTGTAGAGAGCATAGAGGATCAGGAGGAGTCAGACATGAGTGAGAATGAGGACAAAAGTCTGGAGGAAAATCGAGACGGCTGTCTTTCCAATAAGAAACGCACAGAAAATGTTCACCGTACAGAGAGAGACGATGACAGGATGCTACAATCCGGCGATCAGAAAAAGGGGTTAATCAGCCCCAACTGTTCAGATGAAACGTCATCATCTCCACAGCCAGCCGCTGACACACACGGTGCTTCAGGAACTCAGCACCTGGATGAAAACCAGCTCCAGACGTATCCTTAACAATTTTTAATTATTTAATTATTTCACATTGTTAGTTTTATTTTTTTGACTAGTCTGTTTAACTGCTAACCAGGTCAGATTAGCAGTTTATATCAAAGCTACTATCATGTGGAAACTAGTATTGCAACAGTTATACTTTTATTTGTTATTATTATTATTACAACAATAATAATAATAAAGTAATAATAATGCTAATTATTATTATTATACTATTATTTTATAATAATAATTATAGAATATTATTATTTTGTAAGATTATTATTAGCACTGTACAGGAAACTCAGAGATACTTTGCCATGTCTCTGATCTTTACTTTATTTCTTCCCAAGTAAAGAAGGGAATAAAATGTTCAATAAATAACATAGGGCCTGGCAATATGGCTGAAAAGCGTATCATGATAAAACTGTTTCCAATCAGTGGATATTTATAATTACTGATTAGTTTTATATTTTAAATATGTAAATTACTTCCAAACTGGTGGTGTGATCATTCCTGATTTATCCACAGCTTTCACTCCATGCCTTTATTTTAATTTTTATGCATTTATGAGGCACGGTGGAGAAACCTGAAACTGTTGCTGAGCGAGTTGTTAGGTAACCAGAGTGAGTGAGTTAGTTGATGCTGCCAACGTTGCTTAGCTAGTCGTGATCAGTTGAGCAGCTAAAGCCTTTTATCTGCCTACATCCTCCAGAATAACCCCCAGTTCTTAATTGGAGTTCAGTGAAATTATTGAACATGCTATCAGACTTATTTTTTATTTATATTGATCTTACCATGTGGAGGCTGTAGCAGTAACCAAGTCAAGAGGTGGAAAATGAGTGAATCAAAGGTTCACCTGTAAAGGAAGAGCAGTGAAAGGCGGAGATAATCAATGTTCTTGGGTTTCAAGGTGGCGGTCTTTGAAATTGAAACGTTTTTTTTTCCTGAATGGTAGCTGGAAGTCTGAGACTGTGAGGAGGTGGTTACTGGCCATTTATCTGTCAAAACAGAGTTTTTGAAGAGTTTACTTTGATAATTAAATTTTTACATAAACATGTACTTTTCCTAATCTCTTCTACATGCCACCATTTCAGAGTTAAAGCCTTTTATAAAGCTCAGTGACTTCAATAACTTATAGTACAGTCCTTTTTCAAATTTGATTCTTAATTTTTTTAGTCTAATTTAACCAAATTAATTAAAAGGCTTTAGCATTTGAGAAGTTTTAGTCTTTGCTTTGAGCACTATTGAAGCTTTTATATTGATGTTTAAAAGACATATATGACACAAGTCTTGTTTTTTTAAACTTCTTACCTTAAGCTCTTTGCCTGTGGAAGTCCCTAATTTCTTCCTCCCTTCTCACCAAATGGAGGCGTCACTGAAAGCCATCCGTTTAGCTCCATCCTTCTCTAACACATCTTATGAATCTGTAAGTATTTTACAGCTTTATCTCTGATATAAAAACCTTTGTTGTTATTTATATTGGTATTGGTAGTTTCTGGTACTAACGTTTTAGAAGTTATGGTTTTTGAAATGCTCACAGTTTTCCTGCTCATCCCAGAGTCTCAAGTCTATTTACTGATATATCAAAGAAAATATTGGAGTTTTCTCCAGCGTAATGGAGAGCTGTTGTTGCTAATTGTTGCTGTGCATGGCCAGTTAAGTTGCTAAAACATGCCACAACATTTTTGCTCTACTTCATAATAACAAAGATAAATTTGTTCTTTAAGGGAAAAAGGCACTTATAACCATTGTGCTGAAACCAAAGGACCACCACTTATTGATCTAATTAATAAACAATATGTTTAATTAATTTTTCAGTAATAGTTGTTAATGTTAATAATGTTGCTTTTTCTGTTTTGAATAAAAGAAGCAAAATTACGTTAAATTTGTTTTTAAATTTCTGTTTAAACACTATGGATCTGATTTCTACTCAAGGTAAGCATTCCAGCCCATGCATTTCTGTAGCCTTAAATTGTGTAGAGTTTTTAGTTGCATTCAAATTATTTTCCAGAAGTAAATGAAAACCAATTTAGAAATAAAATTTAGTAATATTTGCCGTTTTTAAAAATATACATATGTGGACAAAATTATTGGTACCCTTCTGCTAATGCTAATGACCAAAACTCCCAGATTAGTTACTGAAATAACTTGAAACTGACAAAAATTATCATAAAGAAAGATTTGAACAGCTATGGACAGGTGCAGAAGTCTCATCGACTGCTACAGAATCAGTCAATGAGCAACAAAATGTTAAATTACAGGTACCATCATTTTTGTCTAAGCCATTAGTTTTTGTCTTTTTAACGATTCTGTTGAATCACAGTTCAAAAGCAATGTCTGATTTTCATTGGTTAATTTTCAACAATTTTTTTTTATTATAATTATTGCTTTGTCAGTTTCAAGATATTTCAGTGACCATTGTGGGGCTTTTCAGTCATTACCAGAGGGGTAGCAACAATTTTGTCCATTTGTCTCCCTACTGACTCCTGCTGTTTATCAGATTGGGTCTATCAATAATATAACAGTCAGTTACCAATGATTTTAAAAGTAAATGAAACTCGTACCATTGCGAAATGTTGGAGTCGAAACTTTAGGTAAGGCTTTGGAAATTTTGAATTTCGACAAACAATTGGCAGAATTTTGTTTAAATTCACCTTTGCTATGCTACATAAAATCCTCAGATAAATTATAAGGTTGCTTTTTAGTCCACTGATAAAACAGCTGATTCTGTTACATAAATAAGTAGAAAACATTGCTAAAACCAATGCTAAAACTAACAACTGTAGTAACAGCAGTTAGTTACTACAGTAACGTTCTTGCTAGAGTGAATGCTGGGAATTAGAACGGCACACCATTGCTAAGAAACCGGTTTAAGCCTGTTACTCAGTGTTATCCATGATTGTGTTTGTGTGTTCCGCACATACAGCGTTCAACAGCAAGTCTTTCACATTAAAAAATTTAAAGAATGACTCGTTGACTTAGCGAGGTGACGCACCACAAGCACACAAGTCATTATTTTAAACTCTTGACATGCAATGACATGTCCCTTACTCTAATGTTTTTATGATGTATTTCTGTGTGATATTCGCAGGGTCAGAACTCCTCAGTCCGCCGCCACGTTCCCCCACTCAGAGGTCCCCGGCAACGCCCGGACTTGTCCCCTCCATCCCTGAAGATACAGACAGACAGAATTGCAAAGATATTCGCAGCTCGTTTTGATAAGTCCAGTTAGCACAGTGGTTTTACACCACAATAATCATGTAAATTAATTTTTATATTTGTATGTTTTATAAATAAATATTGAAAAATGTCCTGCACTTTAAACTTTTTGTGTTTTTTGATCTTGAGATATAGTGAATGTTAACAACCCTAGATGTAACCAAGCAGATGTTGTGGACGAATATCTGCATGGTAGACCGATCTGTATGATTTTGTTGGAAGATTTTGTAAAGATGTGTGAAAAGTTTAAAAATAGATTAGTCTTTTATTGTACTAATGCACAATGTTGCAAATTCAAGGCCAACGGACCAAATCTGAAGCGCGGTATCTACCTATGTGGCCCTCTAGACCTCGGAGGACCACAAAAATGGAAGTAGTATTATGTATTTACCAGGCATATTGTATCATCTTATAGCACCATCAACTATGTTACCTTCATTTGTTGTAAAATTGCTTTACATATCAAATATGACTTGAAAGAAATGTGTCTTTTTAATTGAGCACCTTGAAATTGGGCCTCTGTCTCTTTAAGAAACTCCTGCTCTTTCTGAAACTCTGCCTTCAGAAAGTCATCATAACATTCCTCCTTTTAATGTTTTTTCCAGCTATGAGAATTAGCTCATATATTGACTGAAGCAGCTGCGCCATTCCACCAGGTGTTTGCTAATTGCTGCTGGCTAGTCTGAAGGAGGAGACTGAAGGTGTCAAGAGAGGCGGAAGCTCCGAAGAGGAGCTGCACACTCGAAGGCCGAGCTATATCCAACCAGACGAATGGTTGCCACGGGAGACAAAAGAATTTCTCAAACATTCATGAACAAACCAAGGCAAAACTCCAGGTATGTTTTTGATGGGGTAATAACATTAAAACATGATGTAAAGATCAAAAAAGTCAATTTTACATCATACTTTAAATATAGAAAAATGTTAAATAATTTCTTTTCACAAAATCACATTTAGTACCTTTACATATTGTTTCACCTCCACTCCAAATGTTTCGTACAACTCAGGTTTGCCGGTAGAGCAGCACTGGTCTTCCTGCATTCCTCTTGGCACAATTTCAGATCTCGATCATCTTCAGTGCCTGCATGCGTAGATCTCTTCAGCTCTTGTCACATATCTGTTACCAGATTTATTTGTGTTCATTTTGTTTGATATCAAGGGAAAAGGTGTTTTTCTTTTTGTGGACTTTCAAAGAGAACCACAGCCCTCCAGAACTGTGGACTACCCAACGGTGGTCTTAAAAGTTCCCCCACTTTTTTTTTTTTTTTTAAAGTTCAGGGTTTTTTTTCCTCTCTACAGCTTAAAAAATATATTTAATTAAAGGCTGGATTTTTCAATATCTTCTAGAGTGAAGTTATGCAACCGTAGTTGGCATAACTCAGTAATTAATCATAATAGATGAAAATGCAGCTTCTGTAATGCAGCTTCTGTAATGATTGCAATTAAAATTGAGTTCATATTGAACTGATACTCCAACCTGCTACAAAACATTTCTGGTTTAAACCAGCGTGTCACCGGTCAGACCAGCTGTTCAAACCTTCTTATCATCAAGCAGGTGAGTTGTTTGTTGAAAACACACCTGCCGGCAGCCAGACAGTTGGTATTCTGTTCAGGCGTGTACTGAACACTGTGTTTGTTTTTCTTTCTCTTCCTTTTTTTTTCCTGGAGAGGCAGCTCAACAGTCTCAGAATAATCGCTTAACCTTCCCATCAGCCTTCCTTCAGTTCGAAGTGACAACAAGTAATGGCACAAGAAGAGAACTCTACTTTAATAAGACACACATTCTGTTTATTACCTGGAACATGATTGTTTTCTTCAGTTTGTTATCTGACATAAAGTCCTGAAAGGATCCGGTGTTAACTTCAGATTTTGCGATGACTGAAAGATCTGGATTGATTTTTGCTTTTTAAAGACTGCGTTGATCCTTTAAGGTTTTGAACATGGCAGGAGGATCAGCAGCTGACTTGACACCAACAGCTGCTGTCAAGATTTTTTCAGCTGGAACAGCTGGCTGCGTGGCTGACCTGGTCACCTTCCCATTGGACACTGCCAAAGTACGACTGCAGGTAACAAAAAGCATCGCAACCAGGACATGTGGGATGGGTTCAAAAACAGTATTTACTGCTACGCTCCTACACAAACTTGTGACTCTCCATATTTATCAGTACAAGCCGAAGTGACTTAAAGTCATTCATTATCTATAACTTTTTATCCTTAAATTTGATCAAATTCACAATTATAATTACAATAAGGTGCTAAAAGATGAAAGTTCTTGGAAGAGTTTGCAGATTTGGATTTGATGGTTGTGTATTTCAAAAGGCGTAATTTGCCTCAGCATTTGTTTGAAACAGATCAAGTGCAATAGTTTTGGAGAAAGCATCTATTTAATGGTCTTCATGCAAGATTTCATCAGCTTAGCACTTTAAAGTTAAATACAGGAATTTGCTAAAAATGCTGTTTTCCTTTAGCAAGACAAGTTACAGATGAAACTAGAATTCTGTCTAATTCTAGACAGAATTCTAGTTCATTGTGCATTGTTAATGCTCAATGAACTCTTGTTTGGTGTTATTTTCTACAGGTTAATTGACATAAAATGAACTTTTTCCATTTTTTTAGGCTTTAAGGTGTTTTTTTTCTTTTCCTCCAACCTTTCAGCTGTTGCTTTCACCCAAATGATGAAACATCTGTAAAGAATTATTTTCTCCTCTTTTTAAGAAAAGCTCAGTTTCTTTTGTTCATCAGATAAAAACTGATAAGTGTGGTGCATTTATATTCAAATCTCTTTACCTTGCTTGGACCAAACCTACCAAGACAATACCATTGATTTAAGCTGACAGGCTGGGAACAGAGAACACTATTCATAACAGCAACCAAGAGGCTTCTTGTAATTAGTTAGGATTATCTATGTACAGGAGGAGTATTAGTAGAGCATGTTACAAATCTGGTCTTTAGGTTGGGCTGGAGAAGAAACGATAGTCAGAGTGAAACAGGGTGGTGGCAGAATCATGCTGTAGGGATGCTGATAAGCTTTTAAAGTCTTCAACCTAAAGCAGGATGACACTAAACATATATACTGAACTACAGTGAGCTAATTTACATCAAAGCATATTTAGGTGTTGGATTGACCTAGTCAAAGCCCCATATCTAAATCCAATTGAGAATCATTGTCAAGCATTGAAAGCCTTTTTTTTTCATAAATGCTTGCCAATCTGACTGAAATGAGATATTTTGCAATAAATTGTTTCTTTTGTCAAAATGTCTGAAAACCATAAATGATCTCATTCTGTATGTAGGCTTTCACATAAAATCTCTTTAAAATACTTAGACATTTGTGGTTCTTAACGTGACAAAATGCTGAAAAACACACTGAATATTGACACGTCTAAGTTTTTTTTTAACCTGTAATATTTATTCAGGTCCAAGGAGAATCGAAGGACCTCCCAATAGGCCAGAAGGCGACGTACAGAGGTGTATTTGGCACCATCATCACCATTGTGAGGGCCGAGGGGCCGAGGAATCTGTACAATGGGCTGGTGGCGGGGCTGCACCGACAGATGTGCTTTGCCTCCGTCCGGATCGGTCTCTACGACACCATGAAGCAGCTCTACGCCCACGGAGCAGAGAGTATGTGCATTCTGACCAACACCTCACACCTGGGAGACCTTCATCAAGCTTCAGCCATGAACACTTTGAAATAACAGTCAAGGTTTTGGATTAAGTGAAGTAGTGTTAGGGTTTCAGTGTCGCACTTTCACGGTGTAATTAGAAACAAGTCAGAATTACCTTAGCTTGTTGATGCAATAGCTGCACCAAGGAAAGACCTATCTAACGTGTTGAATCTTTAGGAAATCCATGAAAGCTGTACAGTACAATCAGCGCTTCTCTTGTTAGTGTCCAACAAACTGGTAGGTAAGGTAAAATAAAAAAAAGAAAGGAAACTGCAGCCAGCACGTGTTCAGCTGGCAGGTCAAGAAGAGTCGTAAAGCTGGTTCTGTGTGCCTGAACTGTCAAGTCTGGAAAGAGGAATTCATGACGTTACATGAAGCCAGTAAAACTTTGACAGCAGATTTCAATGACTTGTTTCTGCAAAGTTGCCTGTAGTCGCTAGTTGTCACAAACTGCTGTGTGACAGATCCTGGACTCGGGACCCGGCTGCTGGCGGGTTCCACCACCGGAGCGATGGCGGTGGCTTTTGCTCAGCCCACCGATGTGGTGAAGGTCAGGTTCCAGGCTCAGGTCCACCAGCCGGAGAACGACTCCATCAAGAGGTACAGCAGCACCACTGAGGCCTACAGGACCATCGCCAGGGTGGAGGGCCTCAGAGGGCTCTGGAAAGGTATTTTCAAAGTCAAGATGTGTGCATATACACTGAAAAGATGTTTGTTTTTTTATCTTACATTCTGAAAGCATATATTTTTGAACCGTTTTAGCTTAATTACTGCTTTAATTTATTTCAGCAAATGGACTTATTTTGAGTTTGTGTGCTGCATTTAATGATTAATCTATTACTAAAATAGTTAAAGATTATTTTGATAACCAATTTATCATAAGTGCTCTTAATGGCTTCAACTCTATCCACAACATTTTCAATTTGTCAGAGCACTCCTCTTCCCCCATCCTAACTGGATGTATTTCAAGAACAGGTTAAGCTTTGAACCCTCACTGGGTGCTAGACCTAAAACAACATGAACTGATCATCATGCTTTATCTATAATGCATAGATTGTGCATTTCAACTTTCTGGGAAAACTCCTTCTACCACTGAAACATTTCGTACAGCTGTCATGGCAGATTAAAGGATTTCTCATAACATGCATGAAAGAGTCAGAGCAACATTCCACTTATGTTTTTGATGAGGGGAAAACAGAACATGATGTAAATAATGCCCCGTTAGCAACAGGGCAGTATTTACATCAAGTCTTTGTCCTGCTATACCTGGCAAAGACCCTCCAGGTTCTTGAGGACCATCTTTTGAAGTCATCTTAGCTGCCGTTTCTTTGGCCTGATTCACACAAACTCGTGCTGGTCTGCTGTTATGTAGTGTTTCAGCTCTATTATTGTTTGTCGAATCTTATTTATATTTTCTGACTGTATAACATTTGTTTTTTTCAGGCTGTCTGCTGAACATAGCTCGTAATGCCATTGTGAACTGCTCCGAACTGGTGACTTATGACATAATTAAAGAGCAGATCCTGAAGAACAAACTGATGACAGGTAGGGTCTCCCCACACCCGACATGTTGACCTCCCTCCGTTCTTTGTGGTCTTTAGCAAAGCGTTCTCTGCGTTTTTGTCCTGCAGACGACATGCCGTGTCACTTCACTGCCGCGATCGCCGCAGGTTTCTGCACCACCGTGGTGGCCTCTCCGGTGGACGTGGTGAAAACCCGCTTCATGAACTCCAGGCCTGGGCAGTACGGCGGCGCCGCCAACTGCGCTCTGACCATGCTGTTTAAAGAAGGGCCCTCTGCTTTTTACAAGGGGTGGGTGTCGTCGTTGAAAACCGGGGCAGATCCAGTCCAGCGGCTGATTTATCTCATTCTTTGCTTGCAGCTTCATGCCGTCGTTCCTTCGCCTGGGATCCTGGAACATAGTGATGTTTGTCAGCTATGAGCAGATTCAGAGGGCCGTGGTAAGACTTCAGCGGTCCCGGGAGTCTCGCTTCAGAACGGTTTGACTGAACAAAGCCGGATCTGCAGCAGCGCTCATAGTGAGCGGTCAATCCGGACCTCGTACCTCACCAGAGAGGACAACCTGCAGGTTTGATTGGTGATTACTATTTTAGGTAATAATCGGAAACAGTCGTATGTTCTTCAGATTTGTCATTTTGGAGAAACTTTGACTCTTGGAAACTCGTTCTCATTTTGTCCCCAAATCAAGATCATGAATGTCCTCATGGCCGGTTGTGCCAGAATAGAATGTATTTGGGTAAATCTGTTCATGTACTGTTCAAATATCAATGAATGTCAGTGTCAATATGTGTCTTAAAGTTAAATAATATTGATTTTTTTTTCCTGTGGATCTCCCTCTGTAGGATTTCAGAATTGTTTTTGTAATTTTTCGACATCAACTTCACAGATTTGATGGTGCTGCTTTAGAAATATGTGTAAATAATTTAGTAATATTGGCGCTTATGTATAACTTCAAATGTGACTCTTCATTACTTGCCATATCGATTATGAACTGTCACTTGACAACAAGTAAGGCTGAGGCTACTGTCATAAAAGTAAGAAATGCTGCCACCTTCAGGTGTGTTAGCAGTTTCTTCAATCCAATGTTTTTGGCCATTTGCAATAAAACTCAGAGTTTTCCTTTAGTCCAAAAAAGGTGGTGATCTGTTGATTGGACATTAATTTTGTGATCACTGAATTATGAAAAACTGGAAGAAATGATTGATGTTCTTTCTTTGGCATCTAACTTCTGGACAGCCAAATAATAATCTTAGTAAAAAAGAATATTAAGCCAGAATTTTAAAATATTAAAGTACTGTATTTTCCGCACTATAAGGCGCACCGGATTATATGGCGCACCTTCAATGAACGGCATATTTTAAAACTTTTTTCATATATAAGGCGCACCGCATTATAAGGCGCATAGAATAGACGCCATAGTTATTTTGCCACCCGTCCGATATTGAACGGGACATGATTTGTTCCGTTCACTACAAATATGGATGTCTAATAATAAAAAAATTGGTCCAGAGTTCTTTATATAGCATCTGCACCAGTCATTGTTTCAC
>CAEGAF010150203.1:0-11071 GCA_903067075.1 Micropoecilia bifurca
GCCGGCCGATCTGGGTTTTCTCTACTGAGCTCAGTTTACATGAGGAGGAAGTGGATTCAATCAGCTAATGCTGCTCCGTAGTTGACTTTTCCAGAGGAAGTCACGCTAAACGGTTGCATTGAACGTGTGCCGTGCTGAACAGCTGAACTCAGCCACTTGCTTGCTCCAGAGGGAGAGGGCCTGTAATAAAAGAGTTTTATTGGAGCGCTCTCACTGGCAGATCAAGTGCAGTTGGAGGAAGGTGAAGGAGGCCGAGTTTTGGGAATGTGGGTTGAGTTGAAACAGGGACAGCGCTTGTGGTGAATAGTGAGAAAGGTAGAGAAGACTTGTGGTTTTTTTTTGCTATATTTCCTTGTTATCTGAACTGAAAAGGTCTAACAGGCTACGCATTGAACTGGGTTAGCCATAGAGCTTCACTTCGTCGGCTGACTTCCACTTGATCTATTCTGACTGGTGATTGGCAGGTAAAATACTCAAGATTACATTAACAGCAAACAGTATTGACTTCTAAGCACTCTTTTCAGTTTAACTTACCGTATATTCTGCATTATAAGGTGCACCTAAAAGCCTTCAATTTCCTCAAGTGCGCCTTATAATCCGGTGCGCCTTATATATGGACCAATATTGAGCCACAACAGGTCTAGCAACTACGGTAAGCAGCCGCAGACTTTTCCCCCATAGAAGAATACGCACGCAGTGCATGCTGGGATAGTTGTCAGAACTCTGGTTTGTTAATAAAGTTTGACTGACCTATCTACCTACCAAGCGTCTAGAATCAGGTCGTCTGCAGGTCCTTTAGCACCACGTTCTCCACGAACATGCTGTGCGCGAACGGAGAAGGGTGACCATGGTCTGGACACGCCCTGGCCCAGGAAGGCTCTCCTTGCCAACAGGAGTCGGGCTGTTTTGTTGACATTCCCTTTTAGTGCAGCTCCATCTAGTGGATGCATAATGTAACTCCGGCCTCTACTGTAGCATCTATTCTATGCGCCTTATAATCTGGTATGCCTTATAATGCGGAAAATATGGTAATTTGGTTTGATGTATTAGCTTTAGCAATCTAGTTTTCGTTCCACATTCGTAGTTGCAATAAAAAACCGGAGCATGTTTCTTCTCCTCGATGTAGTCGATAGGAACGAAACAATCCAGATTGATCAAAGCTGGAATTGTCAGATCAGACCTTACAGACAACTGGAACATTTCTAAATATGGGTTATTTTGCAGTCAGTGTAAACGAAACAAAAGATCCTACAATCAGTCGTCCAGAGATGAAAAAAAAGGGGCCAATTTTCCACTGATCAGCAGTATTAAAAAAATCAAAATGTGGATAAATAAAATAATATCAAGGAAAAAGACTTCAATATGAGAAGTGTAGATGTGTTTAAGTTCAATACAAGTGAAATAAAGATTTGAGACACTGATGAATAAATGTAACCTTTTAATTTACCAATTCTCTATTAGATTCACTACAATATCACAAACTTGTGGGACTTACTTTCTATTGTACCTCAAGAGTGATGAAAAGAAAACAGGAAATAGTCAAAATCAGAATTAGTTGGTCTGATCTCAAGAAAAAAAACCTGAAAGTCAATATTTACAAGCAAAAGCTTTAGTGGTTCATATCCAGCTTTAACGATTTTAATCAGACAATGAAGATTGGCCAATGACTAAGCTAGCATACTTTTTTTAAGTGCGTGTTTACAGCCATAATGGATTAAAATGTTTGGGCGATCATTAAAATATGTTTAAGAGCTCAGAACAGGATCAGATTGAAAGTGAAGCGGTGTCATGCTGAAGTGTGTGAATGAAGTGTGTGTGGACTCGGTGTGGGTGGTGCGTGTGCATGCGCATGTGTGAGTGTGTGTAGTTACTGTGCACGTTTGCCTGTTCACGCACACGTGCATATATACGTGGGAGCGTGAGGTGGATCAGTGGGTGCGCACGCCAAATGATTCAGCACTTCATGGACAAGATTCATGTTTTATGAGGCACCGATAAATTGCGCAGGGCCGAGCTTTTCTGCTGCTCCAGCACGGCATGGTTATCTGTATTCCTCCTTCATTACTCACAGCTTAATTTTTTGTTTTTAATTTCTTCCTCTTAACTCTTTTCTTTCATACTGACTGTTATAAAACGTGCCTTGTTAGGATTGTTGTAACAAGCAGCAGGTTTTTTTTGTTTTCCCAGTGGAGGTGCCTGTGGCCGTTTACTGCTCAGCCTACTTGCATATTCCCTGGTAAACAGACGTACAGACGTGACTCAGAATGTTTACCTGTGTGTCGCGTGTAGGCATGTGACAAAGCGCTGCTGTAATTTCTGGGGTCCCCTTTTGGGGAGCTTCTGATACCAATGCGCTTCCGTAGAATAGAATAGAATTCAACTTTATTGTCATTGCACCGTCACAAGTACAAGCAACGAAATGTAGTTTGCATCTATCCAGAAGTGCTATACAGGGTATAAATATGTATTTACAGGTGTACATAGGTTGCTATAAAAATAAAATGTTCAGTATAAATGAGAAATATTGGAGCTAAGTGCAAATATACAGATTATGCAGATTATACAGAATATACAGAAATGTTAGGAATGAATTGTGAATTGTAATTGTAATTGGAATGAATTATTAGTAAATTTACAATGCAAGATAGATAATGGCAAATACCCATACAACATACGGACTGTCCTCACACTCATACATAATCTGTATATAATATGGAACAGTTGGTACAGTCCTTATAGTTGTGTCAGGAGGCGTTCAGGAGTGTGACAGCTGTGGGAAAGAAGTTGTTCCGATGCCTGGTGGTTCTGGTCCATAGGCTTCTGTAACGTCTCCCAGAGGGCAGGAGGGACTTAGCAACGCTTTTCTTCCACGGCGGACGTAGCTTCAATCGTGGTTTTGTTTTCGATTTTTCTCCGCATTCATTATTTTTAAAACTGTCACCACGTTGAACACAGCTGTGACACTTAAGTCCTCAAAGCAATGGATTAAGAAATAACATGGAGAAAGGTTTTTAATTCAAGCTTAATTGAAGAGTTTGAGCCACATATTAAGAACTGGGTTCTTTGGAACAAATCAAATAGTGGATAAAATTAGACTTAAACATTTACAGATAACGTTCTAGATCGTGCCGTTACTTGAACATCGCCACTGACATCAATATTCCACGGGGCAAATCAAATGGATACAAACACATACATAGATGGAGAAGATCTTTCTAGATATTCCACAGGTCTCTTGGTTGCCTCTTATGCTTCATTGTCTTCATCTCTCATTCATCTCAACTTTCCTTTTTTTTTGTCAAAGTTAAGATTACAAATAAAAAGGCTGCGCTACATTTGTTGCTTCACGGGATGCTAAACCCCCCCAGATATTTAAGACGTCTCTGGAGTTGACGAACATCGACACATTCATATGACATAAGACCTGTAAATCATGCTGGTTTCACTGCTAAAAATCTTTATAGAATGTAAAGCATTCAGGCTGTCAAGCCCACTGCCTTACTTTCTAATTTTGTCTTGCAGACTTCTGTCACTTATTATTATCCCTGCTGACTCAGCACATTCTGTGGGCGGTGATTCACTCTCTTGTCCCCTTTTCTGTCTTTTGTTTGGGGAAGAAATGATCGCTTTAGATTCCCATTAGCTGCCATATTGTTTGAATTCCACATTCATTCTCCAGTTTGAGCCCAGAGCATGTGAAACGCATCGAGAAGCTCGCTAAAGAAGGCATTAGGCTTGACTTTGGTTGAACGCGCATGTTACAAAAGCCACATTTAATCGAGAAGACCGAGAAAACAAGCAAACCAACAAAATGGTTTTGAATCTTGAAGGCGATGTGTTTCCAGCTGTCCTCCTCCTATATCTGTGTTTGCAGTAAGCGTGTGTGCATCATAAACCTCTCATTTGTCTCTTCGTGAAAAACTGGCTGTTAGCTCGGAGCCAACACTTTGGCCTTTCTACAGGACAAATGAGGTAAAGCAGTCTTATTCGAGCTTGTTGAAAGAGAAAGGACACATTTCCCCAAGCAGGAAATGACCTATGTTTGGTGTTGGGGGGAGAGTGGTGGTGGTGAGGGGGTATGGGTGCATGTTAATGACCCCAGAACACATTTCTATGTTTGAGACTGCAGATGTTTTTCTTCTTTTTTTTTTCTTTTTCTGACGCCGCCCCTTACGAAGCATCTTACTTATCCCGGGAGCCTCCCCCCCCCTCCCGATCCCCCCACCCTTTATTTCAGAGTGCTGCTATTTTTAGAGCTGTGTCGAAAGGTCAGCTCCTCTGTCGGTCGCAGAAACACTGAAAGAACATTTTATCAGGAAACAAACATCACCGACGGGGAAGCACACACCGTTTTGTCAGAGTCACCTGCTGCATGGTTTAGATCTCTGAACCCGTGGAAAGCTCTCACGACGCTGCAGCCACCGCGCTGCCCTCGCTGTGCTTTGCTCCGTGAACATTTACGCTAATCGTTCTTATTGCGGCCTTTATCACAAAGTTATTTGCTGTGCGATTATAACTCACGTCAGGGTTTGCTCTCTAGCTCTTTCTAGCTGAAGAGAGGAATTAACTTCTACAAATTTAAATTAATTTCTTCCACAAATTTAAATTAATTTGCCCTTTCTCCTGCAAAATTTAAAACAACTCGACTGTTGTGATCTGTTTTTTTCTGTGTAGTTATTTTGAGATGTTCTGTGTTTAGTCCTGTTTCCCGTGAGTCTCTGTCCTGTCCTTCCTGTTGATTGATCCCAGCTGTGTCTAGTTTCCTGATTACCCTCCCTGTGTATTTAAGTCCACTTGTTGTCTGTGTCTCTTGTCGGATCCTCGTTGTTCGTCGTGTACTACCCTGTGTTCCCCGTCGCTCCCTGAGAAACCTGTTCTTTGGATTATTCAATCTTTAAATCATCATCATCACTTTACCTGGGTCTGCCTGCGCAATCTCTCACCTCGCCAAAACCTAATCATGACATCAACATAGCAAACGATAAACAAGTAACTGTGTAACTGTAAACAAGGCCTGTGTTTGAATTTTGTTTTGTAGATTATTGATGCTGCATTGCATCACGCAGAACAAAAACATTTCTAAGGGAAAACATTGTTTTGAAATAGTTTAAATACAAATCCTGTAGAATAAACAACTTGTTGCACCACGAAAGTCACTTTGTCTGTCAAGCAGTGCTGTTGTGTTAGATGGCAATTAATTTCAAGAGTTTGCCTGGTGAAGTAAGATTATGTGCTTTGCATATTTCAGACAAGGAGCTTTTTGCCAGAGTTAGCTCTGCCTCTTGCATGTGCAATGGTTTGTATTTATCATATTTATAAACAAAAGGTTGAATATTTGCCCAAATTTAAGAATTTTTTATTTATTTGTAGAGTAGCAACAGTCCTCACAAATATTTAAATTTTATTAGAGGAATCAATTTAAGCATGAGCTATTATTATTATTTTCTTATGGTGTTTTAATTGGGTTCTTTTTATGGAACTATTAAAATATCAATTTCTAAATATTTTGAGGATTCCTTTTCAAACCAGATACCTGAACAGATGGGCAAGGCACAACTTTCTGATTCACAATATGATCAGTCTTGTGACTGATTGGGTTGAGTTTCTTGTCCTTGTTCTAATTCCTGGTATTCAATGTTAAAAATTAAATCTTAATTGCCTCTGGTTTTACTCTGATTTACCATCTCGTGAACTCGACCTACATTTGGGATTAACGCTACAATGCCGAATAAAAGCATAGCATGTATAAAAATGGCCAGCAGTAATTAAAAAGTCAGGACTCTGAAGTTTTGTAGTGAGTACTGTCAGAGGAACCTTTTTGCACCTCGTTACCTTCAGGCGTCAACAAAAAGAAGGCATCGTCCAGTGTTTAGTAAAATGAAAGCAGTTTCCAGATTTTGTCGTGATGTTGTTTTCGAGGCAACATGTCCTACTTTTATTCTATTAACATTTTCTCAGGCTCGCATTGCCGCATGCTCACATAACGTGTGGCAGCAGCAGCAACAGGAGGTCAAAGAATTGTCAATCTGCAAAAGACACAGTCAGCATCATCTGCAGCTCTGCTCCCTGCCAAAATCTCAATCATCAATGCCCTGAAGCTCCGGATAAAAAACATGTCCCTCCTCTGTGTCCTCCTCCACCTCCTCTGTAAGTAGGCGTGATGGAAGAGGCGCGTGAGCTTCAGCTTGCACACGACGACGGGAGCCAACATTCGGTGGCTGCGGCACAGGCCTCACGTCAAGCGACGCCACCGACAGATCGCGTCTACCAGAAGGAAAATAAGAATGCTTTGACTTTTTTTTCCTTCCTGTTGAGAAGTAATGTCTATTTACATAGTTAGGTGATTTAAAATGCTCTTCCCTGATTCCATGCCCGGTCATTAAAGTCGGCCTCTCGCTTGCACACCAGTTAATTATAGTACGCTGTAATTACGAACGTGTCATTTCTCATTAGGCCGGAACCACAACATTTAGACAAACACTTTGTTTTAAGTATTTTTTTTTTCTTCCTGTATCTTTTTTTACATTTTACTTTTACACTGAGCACAAACAGCCTAAAGGCAATTATCCCTCCACTTCTGCACAGTAAAGATTGCTATCCTAATACTCGTGATTTGCATATTAAGTATGAAACCCCAGCTCCTTTTGGAATGTAGCTAAAATTATGTTGATGATTCTGCTGTTGCATTATGTGTCTTGCTCTTTCTAATTCTGCTGAGAATTTTTCTTTTTGTACTGGATCACCTAAGATTTCAGACATGTGCATTTTACCGTTATTGCCTCATGAAAAATCCTTTGTTTTTGTTGAGACAGTGATATGGCAGAAAATGGTAAAATCTTTTTTCTTTCTAAAAGTCAATTTGTCTATGTCTATATGTCTTACAGGTAACTTTGAACGTTTTGCCCGAGATACAGAGATGAAAACTAACAAATCTTTAATATTATTTTTCTTTGTTTCTTACTTGTATTTGTTCTGCTCTTATCTATCTTTTCTCCTGTTTGTATTTGGCATAAATTATTATTATTATTTTTATTTTACACGTAGAGGTGACAAGTTTTCAACAGGTGATGAAGGACCTGACAGCACTCAAAAAAAATTATATAACTTTATGTGCTTTGCTAAAGTATTCAGAGACAATACACAAACCTAACCAGAACATTTATTGAAATTTTGAATCATACATCACCAAAAAGGAGCTATATATTATATAAAAAAATAAGTAAATAAAATCAGTTGCAACAAAATGGTCTTTAGAGGTTACAGAATTATTAAAACATGGCCGTGCTTCCTGTTGTTGGACTACAACTTTTCACTCAGTTTTTAAGGGTTTGTTTTTTCTATAGGACTCAACGGCAGCAGACCTTAAAGATTAAAGAGGGTCATCAGTGTCACTCTTCCATGTTCACAGGGAGCATTTGCTGCATAGCTCACTTTGGCCACTTGAGGGCATCTTTTAACTCAGGTATTTTATTCTAAAATATCAGCTTCAGTTCAGCTCAGCGTAGTGGAAAATGCTTGTGTGCACCAGGTAAAAGTTTAAAATCTGGACTTAATGGTCCAGCTTTAAAGAAAGCAGAGAAAGCACCACCAGATTCTTTACACATTAAATGCTGCATTTGAAGTTAAGGCGATAATGTTCCCAGGTAATGTGCAGGTGTTTTCTATTTTGTTCTTTTTTTTGGTTTAAAATAAAAATAGAACAACATAGTTTTTAGAGCTGAGTCATATATTCTTTCAGTTCTCCTTGATCTACACTCTGATCATGCAGCAATCTCCTGCTGAGCTCTGTACTGCTCTCTAGTGGCTAAAAACTAGTAAAACACTTTAGGAATTCAACTCATGACATTTAAGGCAGCATCAACTGGGCAGAATATGTTATTTTTCCTGCACATTGTATGCAAAATCAGTCAGGATAAAGCACTGCATGTTTTCAAGCCTGTAGCAAAGCAGCAAAACTAACTGAATATATCTTTAGTGCTCTTTGAGTTTGAGAACTGCAAACTTAGTCAGAAATGAAATTAATGGGTTTTAGTTAGGTAAGAGTTCATAAAATTCTTTTGGAAGTTTTGGTTTGTTGGGAACTGATTTTTTTATTTTAGAAATGTAGGGTTGTTTTATTATAAATCTATAGATGTAAAATACATTTTTGAAACAAATAGAATGTGTAGTGGAATATGAAATCTTTGATCAAAGAGTAAACATATAGGTCATTTAAAAAAAAAACATGTTATACATGTCGGTATATCAATCTATATGGACATTGTACATTTTTAAATGTTACTATGATGCCACCCCAGCTTTCAATGATAGATAGCTTTCATAAATAAAAAAAAACTGAAAAGTGTGGCATGCATATTTATTTAGCCTCTTTAACTCAATACTGGATTCAAATGTGCAGACAGACATTCTCCAAGTGTCAATATACAATTTGATACACAAATGTATAATCAGTATGTCGTAACAATATTGATACCTTTAAACCTTACCATATATATATTTACATTAAAACCACACATTTATTTGAGATCCCATCATAAAAGGAGTCTGTAGTTGTGTAGTGAAAACAAAAGGGAACACAGTGTTCAGATACTAAGTAACATCTGAAATGTGTGGTTTGTATTTTTATTTAGATTTCCCAAATCGATATTTATTTAGAACCACCTTTCACTACAATTAGAAGTCTTGTTATATCTCTCTTCCAGCTTTACAAATGAACACATCTTTTTTTCTGATTTTCAAGCTTTGGCTGTTGGTAGAATTTCTTGCCACATACACTCATCTGGGTCATTCTATCATGTGAATATGTTTGATGTAAATAGGAAATATCAATACAATTAAAGTAGATTTTTAACAACAATAACAAAAAAACAACCATCCATCCATCCATTTCTTTACACCTTTGTCTCTTGTTTTGGTTCTTGTGGTAATGAACTGTCACGAAGTATAAATTTGATTTTTACTTTTTTGTTGAATGTCTGTTTTATAAGATATTTACCACCAATAACAACAACAACAAAACATTTTCATTTTTCTGCCAAATCCACTAACTGCATAATTCTGGTTAAGTAGTAAGACACGTATTTCAAAAGAGTACAAGGTTCAAAACTATGACACGATATGAATCGGCAGTTATAGGAAGAGAATAAATTATACATATTATAAAATGTAAAAAGAAAAATAGAAAACAAACTCAGTCTTGTATATAAATTTTTGAACATTCGCGCAATTGTGTATGTGGGCTGTCATGGAAATCACGGCTAACCTATATGCAAGACTTCCTCTGATACCAGTCAGTAAGCCTCTTCATGCCTGAAGCATTTGGTGCCGTGGCGACATTTGATCCATGACGGCGTTAATGGGTGTTGTAATGTCTGCTGGTTAATCACTGCTATCATACCAGAGTGCTAACCTCATCTCTTCAGAATAATCACTGCTCTCTGCGTCTTCTTGTCACTCCCATTATCTCACCATCACTGGTGCACATGCACATTTCTTCTGCAGTGACAGGGTATGATCAGTGTATGTCATACTTTCCTTTCATAATGGTGGGGGGAAAAAAGGGTCACATTGTGGCCCTGGATAATGATGATTACTACTTACTACAATTTTAAATCATTACAGATGCCATTAGTCTTTCATTGTCTCTTTGGGAGAACTTCATTGGTGTTCTTAATCAGGTACACTTAGCACTGTTTCTTACTGCTGATATATGGTGCATATCATATAAAGACACCTTAATAGACCTCTGGGAAGGAAACATTTAAATGAGAGCTATAAAAATAAAATAAAAACAGCTTTAACTGCTTGGCAGGAGGACAGCCTTTCATGCAGGAGTAGTTCTGAGTCATTAATAAGAGGCACTTTGTCTTGTGTCCCCTTTTCATTCGTAGACATGCATTCTTTTTGGCACTGTAGCTTCTTTTCCTGGGTAATTAAAGTAGTAACTCTTGTTTATCTAATCCAAGTAGAAAAGTTGTGCAAAATCAACAAATGTGCAACTTGCTGAAGGTTCTTGTGCTCATAAAATCGAACTTATACCAAACAGGCAGATTATTCACGGGAAGATCAGTGCAGCATAATGTAGTCGATGCATAACATAATTTCATTTCAAACTCCAGCAGATAGATCTATTTTTTAATTTGCCAAACCAGAAAAGTAAATCAATTTATTCAAATGTCAACTTTGTATTACGAGAAAGGGACCTAAACTGGAAACATTAAATCTGATTTGGTATCTCGTACAGCGAGAGAGAAAAACGAGATTATATATATGTATGCAGTGTATGGAGATTTCTTGTTTCATGTGGTTAAACTAAATGGTCAAGCTGTCCACAATGATCAGCAATTGCACTTTCCTGCACTGACAATGTTTCAGTTCAACTAGATATACAACAAGAGCAGTCAGCTGTTCTCTCACATCTATCCCCTGGCCTCTTGTTAGCCTTTGGTTATTCTTAAACCTGAGCTCCCTTCAGGCAGCGTCGGTGCAATGCTGCGTGACCTGAAGCTGACTTACACGAAACAAACTCTGACCACTCTGGAGAATCAGTCACACAGCTTTGGCCTTTACAGTAATAAAACCAACTTCACTGTCCTGAGTTTATAATTCTTCAAGTAATGCATTTACTGAATTGATTTTCTATGGGTTTTGTGTGTCGCAGTTTTAACCGAGTCACACACACACCAGCCAAGTTCCCTCTCATTAGGATTCTGTTATAATTCCTCCAGAACTTAAATGCATCTCTATCACCTGTGTCTGTGAATTATTTATCTTAACACCTATAGGCTTTATGCTGAAGTCCAGATGTACCTTGTTTTTGCATACCTGCACTTCCATGGAGACATTAACATGCTGAGAGTCAAACAAAATGCACACACACACACACACACACACACTTTGTGTCAGCCTTCAGCTTCAGAGGGAGGCTTTGCCAAAGGGGCTTGGACTAATTGATATTCTCCCACAGTATTCAGGGCTTCTCCAAGGAACCTCATTCTGCAGTGCTGCTGACAAGGCACATTCCATCACTGCTGCAAACTTAAAATAGGATCAAAAGCCGGAGAAGGGTGTG
>CAEGAF010150217.1:0-19263 GCA_903067075.1 Micropoecilia bifurca
GTCAAACTTTATTAACAAACCAGTTTTTTGACAACATTTTTGACAACATCCCAGCATGCACTGCCGGGGAAAATGAAGTTGGCAGCTGCTTACCGTAGTTGCAGTTGCATAGTTACCGTAGACCTGTTGTGGCTCAATATTGGTCCATATATAAGGCGCACCGGGTTATAAGGCGCACTGTAGGCTTTTGAGGAAATTTAAGGTTTTTAGGTGCGCCTTATAGTGCGGAAAATACGGTAAATGAAATAAGAACAACATGTGTTTTTGTAAAACAAAAAACAACCATGACGATTTACTGAACTTTAGTTTTTATTAAAAAGTTGAAATACTTATAGACTTTGAACTTAAACCTCCAAGTGTCAAAATGGGATTTTTTTTTCCTGAGACCAACATGAAGCAAATAAAAACCAGTAAGGTGTGGGATGCATTTGTAAACACCCACTTTTGACTCTGATACCCCTAAATAAAACCCAGTGGAGACAATTGTTCTCGGAAATCACATGATTAGTAATTTGAGTTTTCCTCAGTGCATTTACATCTCTGTATATATATAGCAATGAGCAGGGATGAAGCTGTGGAGCAGTTCAAGACAACGTTGGGTTATAAAACAATATACTAAGCTTCTAAATCTCATACAGAAATAATGTTAAGTTCAATATCTGAAAATAGAGTGTGACACGACTGCAAACCTGCAATCCTTGTCCGTTAGTAGATTGGACATGTAGAGCACTAATGAGAAGCAGCCAGCATGCCGGCGGTAACTCTGGAGGAGTTGCAGAGATGCACAACACAAGTGGGAGAATCTGCTGACAAGGCAATTTATAGAGATGGATCCCACAATCTGAGCTATATGGAAGAAAACACTTTTATATTCATTTTCCATTTGCCACAAGCCATATAGAGGATTCAGCAGCAAACATGTAAGATTATATCATAACTTAACTTTTTGACAGACATGCAAATTCCTATATATAGTTCTATGTATTGTTACATAATACCATGTAGGATGGTCCTACCCATCCAGTCTGTCTCAGATTGAGCTATTTTACAAAGAATTACCAGTCAATTCTGAGGAGGGAGATACAAATACATAAGACAGCTTCTAGATTTGATTTGATTTTTGCAAAAGATCTAAATATTATGTATCCTTTCCCTTCACATCATATATATCCCATTAAAATACATGATGTAAAAAAAGTGAATGAATATTTTTATAAGGAACAGTAATTCAAGACTCCTAGTGTCAAGTCCAAAGACTGTAGGGAAAATGAGATTAGGCATTTAAACATTTAGAGTAACTTTGTTTTTCTTATTTAAAAATAAGAAAAAGAGAAAGTTGTTCAGAGTTTTTCGTATAATATAGAGATTTTATTAAAGCAGCATTGCTTTTTTAAATTTTTTTTTAGAAGTGAAACCTCCAGCTGTGGTCAAAACCAGTGACGTAATCTCAGAGTTGTATAATTGGTATATGGAAATGTGCAGCAAGCCTGGCATGACACAATGATGCAAATCACAACAAAATAACGGCCAGTGAAGCAACATACAAATATTCTATTTTATCAGCCTAAGCAGGAAAATCAAACAACTTCAAGGCCTTCATTAAGTTCCCAGTTTGCTAGACAATGTTTAGGTTTTTCTGAAAGTCTTGCTTGTGCTGCATATTCTGGTTTAACTGGACTCTTCCTAAACTCCAGCTCTGTAAAAAAACAGATGCTCTGTCTTTGTGATCTAAATTACAAAGTTGAAATAAAGCTCTGCGGATTTAAATAATTTATGCTTGTGCAACCTGGATTCGTAGTAACAAGCCAGCAGCTGAATGTTTCTGGGTCAGTTCTTTGTGCATTAAATTAGTGATATGCAGTGGGATAGTTTGGACAGAAAATGTTGTGGACTGGAAGTTCTTCACATCACTGTTGCTCCGGCAGCATCGGCACATGGGGAATTACAATTCGCAAATGTTTTTACTGAGAATGAAGCTACTGAAAAAGTGAGTAAAAGGCAGGTTTTTGGCTGTTTCACATTCACATGTGTCCCTGTCTATCTCAGTAAAATGCAAAGAAAAGTATCGTTTTTCATCCATATGTACCTTTTAAGTTTAGCCTAAACAAAAACATTGGAACGAAGCTTTGGATCGCCTATTTGATGTATGTAGGTTTTTAATTGAAAAGGATGTTTTTGTTATCTGTCTTTTCAACAAAACTTTCCATTACGGGATTTTTTTTTTACTCCAGTGTAATAAAACAAAAACATAGTTTTTTGGCACAGCCTACACAGCTGTATTGGTGAATGTTGTGTGCATTAGAATTGTGATACTTATTTCTTCCTGGCTAACTTAACTACTGTGTTTGAAAATGTGCATTTTGTAGTTAATCAACTGTTTGATATTTTTTGATTTAGATCACCTGTAGTTAAAAATGATCTAAAATGTAAGATGAGGTTGGACAACCTCACAGTTGGAGTTTGTTGGCAATACACAGCCAGCTAAGGATGGAAAACTGAGCTTCCAATTAGCACAGGCCCACTGAAATCAGACAACAGACCAGAAACTGCTACCTGATCTCATGAGTCCTGATTTTAGTTGCAATGTTCAGATGGTGACGTCAGATTTTTATAAACATAAAAGCCTGAATCCATTCTTCTTTCTATTAATGACTGAGGTTGGTAGTAGTGATGTAAAGGTGTGAGAGATTTTGTCTTGGCACAGTTTGGGCGTCTTTACGCCAGCTGAGCACCATTTAAACGTCACAGCTTACCTGATTGTTTCTGTCCATCACAGTGTGCATACCTTCAGTTACAAGAATAGCAACTATTCTTGCTATTCAGGAATAGATTTTTGAGTCTCAAGAAACTTGAGTAGTTTCTTGAGGATCCTGTGCTAATGGCAGAAAAACAAAATGCAGCTCTGCTGTTTAAACAACGCATTACAAGTCAGTTATTTTCTCCTTTTCCATTATATACATTTTTTTTTAAACTTTTTGTTGGAAGCAGTTCATTAGAGTTGTATGCATACCGGCAGTGTGGTAGTGTCATTACACAAGAACGCATCTTTGTAACGCAGTTACTACTGAACAGACACAAATTGCCATGCGGTTCTTCTGTTGCCGGCACAGATGTCGGCGTAAAATCTGTTTCATCTGATGTTCCAGAGCTTGGCAGTGATGTCTTATTTTGTCGCCTTTTATTCTTTCACTCTCTCTCCCACTCTTTTCTCACCCTGACACTGCAGCTGTGGTGTTTAATTGGGGTTATTTTCAATCTGTCCTCAGGTAAAAATCTTTAGCTCTGATGTGCAAGTGTTTGTCCACAAACAGACTCACAGAAAATAAGAAAACCAAGTAACGAATGCATGTTTTCTCTGATATCGGCTCATGTTTTAATCAAGCAGCATTTCAAAACTTGGACATCTTTCGTTGCTTATGTGAAAACAAAACAAAGTGAGGCCTTTCCTGGTTCTGTTAGTTGCTCTTTCTCTTCACTGTTTGTCTGTGCGACAGAGTCAGTGTGGCAGCAACCTGCAGCATCACACCCCCACAGTAAGCCACACAAACGACACACAGCTCCAGCCTCCCTTCCTTTCTCTCTGTTTTGCTCTTCAGACCCTTCAGATAATTTGGCGAGCATTCGCAGCAGTCTGAATGGTTTCCACAGCGACTGTGGGTATGCGTTGCTGATGTGAACAAGCATGTAAAGGGCCCAATAGATCTGACAAAGCTCAGGGAGTCCATGAAGCAGGAACAGATGACAATCATGAAAGTGATTTTTTTTTCTGGTAGCTGCTCATACATCAAACTTTGCTGACAGTTGACATTAATGTGAAATTAATGGGGTGGCAATAAAACAACTGTTCAGTTTGAGGATAGAATGAATTTCTATTTTATTTGTCACTCACCAGGGAGATTTGCGTGGTTGCAGCAGCAGAGGACGAGACTGAATGCAGAAATAAATAGTTTACTTAGAAGTCTGTTGAAGTCTATGGAAGTAAGTCTGAATAAAGAATAATTCAAGGAATTAGTGGCAGGCGTGTAATAGTATATTATAATATAATTATATATGTGTATTACAGAATATAACCTATAGTATAACAGTATATTATACATAGATTTTGTGATATTTTACACAGTGGAAATGAGAATTGTTGGAAAATTTATTTAGATTTTGCTTGATATACTGAACTTTTGAAATTTTTAGTGAAAGTGACAGCAATTTTGACTTCTTATTTAAATTTGGTAAATTTGAGATTATTTTCTAACTCAGCTAACAGGTCAGCAGTGAAGATGCTGAGAAGTTAAAAGAGATTTAGGTCATAAAACAATATGCCAAGCTTTGAACAACAAACACAGAACTTTCCCAGACACCGTCTGAAAATGGAAAGAGTATGACACAGCTGTGTCCACGTGTTTTAATCTCAGAATAAATTGAGTTGTTCTCAGAGGTTGGTTAGAGTATCCTAGTGAGAAAACGGCACCAAGGAGGCCGAGGGAGGCAGAGTTATTAGTGAACAACATCCGAAGCTTTGGACATGAAATTATTCTAAAATGGAGAGTGTGGCAAAATAGAAAACTTACATGTAGGGAACACAGAAAACATGAAAGAAGTAGTTCTGGTCCTATTGGACTAAATTTTACTTTTTGACTTAATTTAAAATATATATACAGCCTGGCCATCACCCTGAACACCAGAGGTGGGATGCAGTGAAGCACAATTTTTTGGTTTAGTTTACTTATTTATATTTTTCACGTATCTGTACTTTACTTAAACAGATTTAATCATGGATACTTTCGACTTTTACTCCACTACATTTTACATTAAGTATTTGTACTTTCTACACTGCTACATTTCTTTGTGTTACATTACATGCTACATTCACGTCAAATTAAATTTTTTTGTTTTATTAGTTTGAAAGTAATCAGTGACTTATTCAACATATTCAAAAGGCAACTCCATGCGGTTCCAAGTTTTGAAAATGTTTTCAGGAAATTAAAATTGATTGAAGATGGATGGGACTAAATGTGGGGTGGAAAACCTGCCTCAATAGAGTTAAGACTAGGGCAAGAAAACAACCTTAATACCGCCAGACCAACAGTGGACAAAGAATATTGATGTTCTAAAATGGTCCAGTCAAAGTCCAGCCCTAAATCCAAGTGTTAGTAGAGATCAGCTGTGCTACAAAAGACATGCAGCAGTTTCTACAACAGAGCTGAATGCAAGTACAGGTCGCTCCTTTCATACTTTTACTTGTAGAAAATGTTTGAAAATAACCATTTTCATTCCGTTTAGCGATACGGCACCACCCTGTTTTGCTACATCACAGAAAATGGATTTTCTGTGATGTAGTATATAACTTAAGATGTAGTATATCTTAAAGTAGTGTATCTTAACGCTTTTGGTTGTAAGTTGTAACATAATTAATGTAAAAAAGTTCAAGGCTCAAGGATGAAAAGGTGGGATCAGACTTAAAAGGGGTCATAGGGGTCATATTGCTGATGTATTTGAGTGGACTAAGTTTGTGATTAGTTCCCGTTATGAAGTGCTGCTAGCCTCTCATAGCTTAGTGTTTTCTCTGATGTGCACTAATTGGAGCTGATTCTTCATTTATTCCCAGAGTCTGATCCGCTTTCCTCTTCAGGGCTGTTTGTAATTTCCTCTCTTGTTTTTTTTCTCAAGTGCCAGAGCCATTATGGGCTTCCGTAGCGTTATAATGTAAAACTGTCCTCTTCAATCTGAAATGCTGTGAAATTAAAGTGCAGATTGCGCTGAGGGACGGTTCTACTATCCAGGAAACGCTTCTGTTTCAAAAAGGCTCATTAACATATTCTCCCTTCGTTTGAAAAAAAAAGCTGTAACAGGATTATGATGAGCTTCTTTTGAAGAAACTAAGCAGGATTTCATGAAATATTCTCATGTATATTTTCTTCAGTCTGAAACAGAGCTAAAATCTAAAGATAATAACCTTATAATTCTGTAGAGACAGAAAACAGGAAAATACCCTGTGAAATTGATTGAACGGCTGTTTTTGAAAAAAATATGCAGATACAGATTGCATACTAGTTTATTCTTTAAGGCCTGCAAAAATCTAAATTCGCCATAAATATGGTTGAATGGTGTTATAAAGATTTCCTCTGATGCAATATTTGTGGTTTTCTGTGTGTTTCATTTGGATTGATGTTGCTTTAAAACTGAATACGGTGAATAACTGAACAATAGAGTTAGTTACCACTGAGCATTGAAGCTAATCCCACTGCAAACACTTCAAGCCTCCATTAGGATCATCCAAAATGCTCCTGTTTGCTGTGTTAGTTTTCTAAAATCGTTAGTTTGACCTTTAAACTCAACAAACTCAATGAATATTGGTTTTTATCTATAATTCACAGATGGAAAAAAACGTATAAAGTAATAAAATTTTAGCTCTGGAGTTTTGCATACCAGGACATAATTGGAATTATCTGGTCTTCAACAGCTGCCTAAGTTATTTAACATGTGGAAAAACTAAGTACACCACATTATTCAGGAACTTTCTGAACCACAGTTGTCAGCAGGTAATCTGAATAGTTTCTGCCTGATTCTAGTAATATATTACACTGTTATGGGGGAATTTTAGACCATTAAAGTTTGTGGGTTTATGCTTTTGCACAAGGCTGCAAATCAACAAAACAACTAAGGTTCTTGTTGCAGAGGTGGTGACTGAATGAGGTGTATTTAATTAGCTTCACCTGGCTGCCACTTTTCCACTGTAACCTTTTAGGAGCAACAATTTATTGTTGTTCTGCTTTATTTTACACAGAACCTTTCAAAGTAAGGTGATGTGTGTTTTTTCTTTTCTTTTTGTTAGACTCGAAGTAAAATTAGGTAATTTTAGAATCTGGCAAAGACCAGATTGTTTTACAGAAAGACTTCTTCAACTCAGAGTTTTATATACAAATTTTACAAAGGGAAAATTATACCTAAAACAAGCTCAAATATGCGCTTACATTCCCATAAACTTTGGTGAAAATTATTTTAAATCATTAGTCTGACTCCAACCTGGAATAAAAAAAAACTTCAGTTCAACCCCCAAAATTTTTATGGAACCATGGAATAGAAGAAAGTTCTTCTCTTCTCTTCTCTTCCAACAACTCCAGTCCTAAAAACCTTTCATCCTGCAACTTTTAGATGCATCCCTGCTCCATCTCACATGGATCAAAAGGCTAAATTACCTTCTTGGGCCGTCAGTTAGTTTTGCAAAGACCTGGTCATTAACCATTCATTTAATTCAGGTGTGCTGAAGTTGGGACTTCTCCAGAAGTACCAGGACACGACACTGCATGACTGGAGTTGCAGACCTCTGATCTATTGTTGTAAAACATCTGGTGAGAATGGAAAATGTACTTTGCCATTTTCTTGTTGTGCCACACTGATTTGGATGAAGCTGCTGGGACTAGAATCAGTCATAATCCCTATCAGTTGACAAGCTGTTGCTGATTAGACAGTCGAGAGAAATAATGAACAAAAACACTTGAACACCTTATTTTTGCTAATATTAATAAGGTGGTGTTGGGAAGAAAAAGATGTACACATTTTATGATGTAAGGAAGGTTTTATTGTTTGTGTTTCTGAGGACTGCTTTTATTTGATCAGGTTAGGAGCAATTCTCAAGAACATCATAAAACAGATTTATGGTGTTCTGATATGTCGTCTCGCACTGTGGGACTCAAAGGAGATCCTCTTTATATTCCATATCTTTGGCATCCAAACAGTAGGATGTTTTATTTCAACTGCTCCTAGCAATATTGAGAAAGTAGAACTATAAAACAAAAAAGCAGAAAATGGGACTATGAGTCTGCAGATATATCTTATTGTCCATGAGTGCATGCAAGGTGGAAAACTGCAAAACAAAAGTGTTTTGTGCTTTAATATCAAAGTTGTGACTCATCTGTGCATCTAGATTGATCCCTAACCTGTAGTTTTTGATGAGACATTTTAGCTGCACAGAGAACAATAAAACCAGCAGGACATGAGTTGTTAATTCAGTAATTGTTTAATTGTGACATCATGAGGTGAATTTAGTGGCTCCAAATATTATCACTTTATCAGATTTAGATGAAAACAAAATTATTTTTCTGCTCTTGCATAGAGCTTTATGTAAATGTTTGCGCTGATTCCTTGTTTGGTCAGAGAAATCACCTTGTTTCACTTTGGGGGCATGTTGTACACCTGCTGAAATCACAACTGAAGCTTCCTCCTAAAGGCGCAAATAACACAACAATTAGACATGTCTGAGCTTGGAAATTATTATCAGAGCAGACAAATTTGGCTAAATATAAAACCTTTTTTAAGAAAACATAAATCACATCAAACCGTTCGCAATCGAAACAAATAGTCCAACAGCAACAGGAAACAGGTAGATAATCTGGAAGCACACATTAACCAAATTTCAGCTGTGAAAATGCAAAGTCACACTTTTACAATATGTGTGAATATTTCTGGACTCATCACCATATGGTTGCATGGCAACTGGAGGAGGCTCTGGGAGAATTTCCTAAAATAAAAAAAGAAGTTGTTGTATTTTAAAATTGGAAATAGTAACTGAAAAGTAGTAAATGTTTGCCAGTGAATCTTGTGAACCTGAATTTTGAGCATTGCAGCATATTCAGTGGTTCAGGGGAGAGCCGTGAGACCAGACATTGCATTGGGCGGATCAGACTTCAGATTGTTTGCAAGTTACTCAAAGGATGTTCGCACACACCAGATTAAATGTCAGAATTGAACCAAACATGGATGTCTGCACTATTGAAGAAAATCTGCTAAACAAATAAACAGGCAGACAAAGAGCACACAAACGGCACAGTTAAAGGCTAAAGGACCTACTACTGTGATGTTTATAGCTGTGAGGTGAAAGTGCTACTTGCACCTTTGTGCTGCTCAGTAAGTAAACAAACTCAATTTAATGTTCCAATTCCTACAGGGCATTTAGGATCTGGTGAAATCCATCTGTTAAGCAGTATTATGCTGAGCTGCAACAGCCAAGGCCTCATTCTTGGCACATGGTTCCATCTAATCCAGCCAAGGATCAAATAAGGAGATTTTAATCTGACAAAATGTACCTGTAGGGTACAACATGCTTCAGAGCTCTCTGCAGTGTTATTCCTAATGGCAAGTATGATGGATGACACTGCAGCAAATAAGTTTAAATGTGTATTTCTGAGTCTGCAAGATTTTCATTATGTTAGTGGTTTGGTTGTTTTGCTCTTGTCCTTGGAGCATTTCATAAGGCTTCATTCAGCATATTTAGTGCAGGAGCTGAGGAATCAAAGGATATGCAGACAGGAGAGGCTGTTTTTTATTTCTTTCCAATAACTTGATATATGGAGCTCCTAATACATTTAGTGGCAATTGTAAGCTACAACAGATTTTTGGGGAACATATGTGACTTCTCTATTCATTTCACTACATTCCTGGAATAATCACAGGGAGTTCTTAAACTAAAAACAGTCATATGTTTTAATGTTATTAAGTTTTTGATAAAAAGATGAAGAGTAGATGTGCCATACTTTTTTCTTGAGGCCAATAACTCCCATCTTTTATTTCTTATTGTGTCCATGTTTTAATAGTTTTTATTTGCATAATTGTTACTCTGGCCATGTAAAAGAAATGTCAGATTTTAAGAATAAATACATTAATAAATAAAGGTTGTTAGGAAAATTGTAGGATCTAAATGATGCATGGTAATCCTGGAAGAAAACCTTTTAGTGGCTGAAGAAACCTTGAGGCTGAGATGGAGATTCAGAATGTGAGCAAATGCGTGCAGCACTTTTCAGATTTTTGTCAGAAGTATTGAAACGCAGTGTCTGCGTCCTGTGACTGCAAATATACACAGTCTTGTGTTGATCTGTCACATGCAAGCTCGTTAAAAATACACTGAAGTTTGCAAATAACAAAATGAGTAAAAATCCAAGGGATACAAATACCTTAAGGCACTGATTATTATGGTCTCCAACTCATTGTAAAGCTGTATTGGAGAGACCCAAAACTATGGCACAGACGGTTCGGGGTCTGAATCTGGGCCTTGGGTCTTTCTGCATGGAGTTTGCATGTTCTCCTTGGGCATCAGTGGATTCTCTCCAGGTACTCTGGCTTCTTCACACAGTTCAAAACATAACTGTTAGGTTAACAGGTCTCTCTATCTTGATTGCATGTGTGTATAGTTGCTTGTGTTTTTTCTTTGCATTGCCCAGTGACTCACTTTGGGCTGTCCAGAGTGTCTCTCTAAATGACAGCTGAAGGAAGATAGGCCCTGCACAATAAAGGCAGGTATAGATAATATATGGATAAGTTCAAAACTGGTGAACAAAAATGTGCAAATCTACACATGCATTTTATAAACTAAGAATCCAAATAACGCTGCAAACACTCTGTGGCAGTTTATCTATTGTCTGAATGTATTTGCATACACACTAACGTCTAATCACACCTTTAACACTCAGCATTTAGATTTCTCTATTATAAGCTGAACACAATCAAAAAAGCAAAATTCTTCCTGCTTTTAGAGTCTGATTGAGAGATGGGGGGGGCAAAAAACAAGGCCCATCTGTGGTACCATGGTACCAGACGGCGCAGTGGCATCATTTGTGCTTATTTTGGTCTCTAGTCATTTGTGGATCCCAACACTGATTCACTTATTCCTGTTACAGCATGACATCTCTGTATCCCTGAAGCCATATTGTGCAAAATACAAATTTCACCAAGTCCAAATTAATCTTTAAGTCTATATTTGGCAATAAAGAGAAAAAGCATTCGAGCCCTGTCGAACAAAGAATACGTTTTTTTTGTCTCAGACCTTTTTCTCTCCTCTCACTTCAAGCAAATCAGAATTACTAATAGAACGCTGCCTGTGAATAATAAGAAATTCTGCCATTCATTGTTCTTGTTTTTATGTCATTCTGTCACAGTCTTGTTGTTATATGACAGCTGCAAAGATTGGAGGGGAAAAAAGTAGTTTCATGTGGGTGTTAAATTGTTTGTAACATGAAAAAAGAAGGAGCAGGGAAGGGTCTCAAGCTATTTTTTTTAGCCTTTCCATTTTCTCTCATTCTTTATTAGTCTCAGTGAAATTTCCTACAGTGCAACGAAGCCTGGAGGGATGGAAGATATGTTTGAGCTGATGTGAACGGAAAAGAGCTGGTAGACCTGAAAGCAGCAACAGAGTCGGGAAGCAAAGCAAAAGGGTCCGATTAGGGTTCAGACCTCTCATTATATTTGTGACATCCGCAGGAACAACCCAGCCTCTGCAGTTTCGCCCGCTGTCTAATGAGAACATGGTACAGTTTGGCTGTATCCAGTACTGCAAAAGCTTCGATGCTACAATCTGATCCAGATGCAGCGACATTAATCTTTAATGATCGCCCCGGGGCTGTTGGGTCACTGCTTCTGCAAGAGTTGGTGGCATATAAACTTAGGAATTGGATGCTCAAATTGATATTAAAAAAAATTATTGGCAATAATATTAAAACAATGTTGGTATTATTGAAGATAAAATAACTAACTAAATTTAGGCCACAAAATGTAACTGAGGTGAGCTATTTTTAAAAAGGGACTTCTGTGAAGAGAAACATTCATGGTGCAGAAAGTTTTCTGTTTCTTCAGTATAGAATCTACTTTGCTAGTAGATATGCAGTGGACCGCTGGTATTTGTAGAGGTTAGGGATCACAAACGCTTACACAACAGTTCAAAGACCAAATATACCTTAAAACTCATTTATGCTGCGTCTGACCACACAGAGGACTTTGTTGTCCTCAGACAACATTCAAGGAAAAGTCGGAGACACTGAGTCTAGACAAACAAGGGATGTATGGATTTAAGCACATGATGTGGAAAGTAAGCATGTGATAATTTTGTAAGATGAACACGTTGGAGAATGTCTGATGTTTGGTGTTCACAGCCTTTTAAAAGGGAGGCAGTGCAGAGATCAAAGGAAGACGACTTTTATTGGCTTATTCCCTCTGACCAGTCTCTAAATATTGGGCTTATTGAATCTGTAAATTTGGATTGCTCAATAAAGATGTTTACTTTTTAGGTCTGGCTTACAGAGTCTTTAGTACTACATCTCACATAGACATATTAATAGACAACTCCCAAATATACTTCAACACTGACAGTGGGAAGCGTCTTACAACTACAGCAACGCTAACGTCTGCAGTCTTAGCTCTGCTCTTGGAGCTGCAGCCAATTGGTCCTGGCCTCTACTTTACCTCTAATCTCTTAAAAGGCAATATAAGTGCACTTAGTTTTTCACCCAAAATGTTGTAGTTGTGCTTTTATTGTTCAATAAATTGTGCTCAGTGTTTTTTAATAACCTGGGAACACAGCTTTATATTGTAATCAGTAAAGCATTTGACTATAAAGTGGGTTTATTTTCTTTTCACCATACTTGCAAATACTATTAATTTCCTGGATGTTGTTTGAAATCCTCAAATAAAACGTAAAGAATAAGATTTTTGCAATGATTTCTGCAGTGTTGTGAAAAATGTCTTACCCTCTTACAGATTTCTTCTGGTTTACTTCTTTGTCTCACTTAAATATTACTTAAATTTTATTAAGTTAAATAAATAAACAGCTTCATTACCATATTAAATCAAGTCATTGTGTGTATTTACTCCAGCTATAATGTTCTGATAGTAAAATCTGCTTGATCCCCTAAAACAATTAGGTGTGACAAAAAAATCAAACACTGAGGAAATCTGCAAGGCAGAAAACAGTTTTTTTTTTGTGGTACTATACCTGTAGGCTGGATAGCGAGTAGGAAAAAAAGACAATTTCACAAGCAATCTGTTGCACATTTTCAAATGTCAGTGTGTTGGTGAAACAACCCATCAGCTGCCTAATGAGTCAGCATAGAGTCTTTTGCAAGACGGGCAAAGTAAGCCCTGCCTATCACCATGCATCTTATTAACAGGAGGGTTAATCAGTTGGAAGATTGAACATTTCTTTTTAGTCTTCTCTCGGTAGCTTTAGGGAGTTTTCACACCTGGAGGAAAGTGGATTAACAACCATTAATATTTGGCACAGAAGTGCAAAAACATAAAAACAGTACAAAAATCTACAAGTTTCACTCCTGTTTAATTGCATTGATTTTGGAGAAGTAAATCATTTTCTTGTCAACCTTTTGGCCAAATTATGTAAATCTCTTCCAGTGTTTGAAACCTGGACACAGTTGGATAAATGATCTCAAACATTACTTGTTCCAATTAGTTTTGGAACAAATAAAGCAGAACATCATACATTTTCTTGAATGAGCCTCCTAAAGCATCATCACCAAAATCTATTTGTGAACTGCACTTCTGCCAGATTGTCCCTGAACAGCTGTGGCTACATCAGTGTGTGAATGTGTGAATAACTGATCCTCCTGACTAGATAAAGCGCTTTACAAGTACAGGCCATTTAATAATAAGAAGCTCCTCAAAGCTGATAATGTATGTAAAACGTCTGACCAGAACTATATTATGAAAGCAGCAAGGTGATTAATTATCAAATACACCTATAAGTCACTGTATTTAATCACAACTGTTTTTTTTATCTTCATGTACATGATGTAAAGCTAAGCAGCTTCGACTGAGAATATGTATCCATCTATAAAATCTGCATTTGCAAAAATCTTTTATTTTGTAGTTGAAGATATTTTTTGGTAACATCTAAATGTACAGGATGGATCACTGAAAGCCCTCATGAATGGCAGCACCAAGTAGCAGAAAATGGAAGTGTAAAACGGCCAAACCGTCAAACGTTGCGTTGCCATGGAAATGTTTTCTTGTTAGGTGGTGACACAGTTTAGGAATATGTACTTGGTTAAGATTCATTACGTAACTGTGGCCCTCGTCTCTTTCTGTCTCTCTCCCCATCGGAGCTTAGATTATTGTTGATGTAGTGACACGCAGCCGGGTGGCGAATTGAAGTGACAGATACATAATAAGCATGACGGGGATGATGGAGGTGCAGATAAAGATGGAGGAGGGTCTCTAAAATGTTCACGTTTCAATAAACTCTCCTCAGTTCCCGGCCCTTCCCCACTGCAGGGGCTGAAGCCCGTCTACAGACCTACAGGGCAACCGTCTCCTCTCTCAACTCTTTTTTGGTTCACTGAGTCCTCCCTCTCAGAAAGAAACATAAAGAGATGAAAGGATGAAGGGAGATGGAGTAGGAGGAAGAGGAGGAGTGGGTTTCGACAACAAGAGGAGCGAGGATGCTGGCTGAGCGGGGCAGAGGAGGTGGAGTGGGAAGATAGGTGAACTGCAACTGGAGAGGGAGGAGGAAATAGATGGATGGACGAAATGAGCAGGAGAGGAGGACAGAAAGTCCATGCAGAGTTCAGTCTTCTCTGAGTTCAGTTTTCCTTGACTAAAAATAGCAGCTCTTGTGGTAACCCACTGCCCCAGGACAACACCATTTGAATAAAAGCCTCTATCACTTCACACAGCGCTCATGTACATGCGTGTGTGTTCTACTGTAGCTGCATGTCTCTGTACTTGCTTGTGGTGGCATGTGCCCGTGTGTGGGAGAGTTTCTTTTAAGAGACATTCACACCGATATTCGTATTGATAAAAACAGACAGGGAGGGAAGAGACCAGCAGAGAACAGGCTAATTAATGGTGATGATAATGGGCTGGTGGAGAGGGGAAGCGCAGGCGACACTCCATGTTTTATTTCAGTCAGCAAATGGCTGTGTTGAACCACCAGTCCTACCTCAGCGTGTCTTTCTGTCTGTCTTTTAGGGCTGCGTATGGAGGTTGTGGTCGGGTAAATTAAAAAAGCATTTCAAATGACTCAGAATGATATCCCGGAACAGAAGTCTTACTCTAGAAATCCATTCCTTTAACTTTCTCTGTTTTTTGTTTCTTTGACAAGATTAGTTCTTTCAAGGTGATGAAATCTACTGCTATAAAACGTCACGCAACAGGAGAACTACATCACTGGCATGCAAAGTCCAAACCTCTGATACTTTTACATTTCCACCAGTCAAACATTTATGTATATGAACTGGAACAACACGTTGTTATTTCTTGGAGCATCACGTTTCTGATCAAGTCTCCTTTCTTTTTCCTCTTAGCATTACTTCCTGATTGTGTTTGGCCACGATGGACAGAAACCTCTGGAGCTGCGGACGGATGAGGAGTGTGAGTGTGATGAATGGGTGGAGGCCATCCAGCAGGCGAGGTACATAAAGCCATCACACATACTTTTGACGCAAATAAGCATTAAAATTAAAGTTGTATTCTCTGACCATCGAAAGACAATATGTCGTTACATCAGAATTTGGTCAAATCTAACTTTAATGAGTGATCATGTCTAATTTAAGAAGGGAGATTTAACATATTCTTGGGATAAACGTATTTTAGAAGAGTGAGAACCGTCTGATCTGATAATATAGACACTACTAGTCAATCTTGTCTTAGACTTTTTCTGACTTGGAACTAGTTTTGATGAAACCAAAAGGCACATAAAAAGCATGTTTAGGACATCTGCAGTTGGTTCAGTCAGGTTAAATGTGAGGGAGGAATCTGACTTTCTGAGTTCAGACACTTTTACCTCATATTTACTATTTTCTTAATTAAGGATTGAACTTTAACGTTAAGATGCATTCCATTTTGTTTTTACAAATGTTTTTCCTACAATTTAAGAAACTGCTCATGTACTAAATGGATATTTTACACACAAAGATATTTCTTTTTTAGAGAATGTCTAAAAAAAGAGAAATTATTGGAAGAGTCGCCAGGAACACATTGTTGGTTGCAGTATTGTTCAATATGTTAGAAACAATCAAATAAAAAACAGCTGTTATGACAAAAAAATTGTCGAATACCACTTTGAACTGAAAATAATGGGAATCCTTAAGTGGATGGGCTTTGACAGCAGAAACCACACTGAGTGCTGCTCTAAGTATCACCAGAGCCACTGAATTAAAAACATCTCTCCACATATGCAAGTCATGGGCTTTAAAACAATGAAATACCCTCAAAGATTATTTCTTTTTTTAACTTATAGTTAAAAAATATAGTTTTCTGATCCATGCCTTGTTGAACCCAGTATTTACTGTGGTTTTTAGAAACAGGTTCAGCTGTAGATCCTTCTGATCACAGAGCATCTCCACTGTCTCCTTGTCCAGCTGAGTTGGGATTTTTCTCAGAGAAGATACTTAATCCTGTAAATTTATCCACATAATTTAGAAGTGGTTTATGATGATTTACATATTCTTGGGCAACAGCAACTGCCGCACAGTTATTACTGATCTTTGTCCTTCTTAATATGAGCAACAAACACCCATAAACCAGTGATAATGTGCCGTGACTAGTAGCAGCTGGTTGCCAATTTCCTCCTTAACATTACAGAATGTTTTTAATTTTTCATGCAGCTTTGTCTGTTGCGTTTTGCTTTTACTGCATGGATGCCGCAGCTCTCACACACCATTTACACAAATATAAATTACCGCTTCAGAATCATTACAAATGCAACTGAAATTTCTTAGGAAAAAACTGACTGAATGTCTGATGAATGACTGATGACTGAACTTGGACTTGGTGCAGGGGGGAGGAGATGTGTATTTGTTTTTTACTCTAAAGGTTTCAATACTTCTGGTACTTGATGAAACTGAGATTATTTTGACTCTGCCAGTTTTAAGAAGTTTTAATTCACTGTTTGATCATTCCACATTAGAAAATTTGGTTGGATAAATAAAAGCTCAAAGTGATTAAGACATTCATTCTCATGAGTATGTAAGCTGCTTTTTATAATATAAACTGTTCTTTTTTTCACAGCTATTCTGACATAATTATTGAGCGAGAAGTGCTGATGCAGAAATACATCCACCTTGTGCAAATTGTGGAGACTGAGAAGGTGGCTGCCAATCAGCTCCGCACTCAGCTGGAGGACCAGGACACAGAAATCGAAAGACTTAAATCTGAGGTAGATAACATGCATTTATGACTGCAGACGCACATTGTTTTATTCAAAATAATTTTGTTTATTCTTTTTACTTTTTCACCCTCAGTTTTAAACATTTGTCCTTAGACAACAATGTGTGCATATTTTAAAATTGCAACATCTAAATAAAGAGAATTAAAGGATTTTACAAATGGACTTGGACAGCTGATTTAGTGCTTTCCATTAAAACAACTCCTTTAGTCAACGGTTTATTGGATGGATGTCTCTGTTCTTATTGCATTTCTGACCCTCAAGGCAGGTTTCTGCTACAGGAGAGTGATACAAATCATTTTCAATGGAAATCCGGGACCAATAATATTCAAAGGAGTTTGAAACACCAAGTACTTTACAGCGCTGCAACATTACGAAGCTGTGCAAATAAAATCATAGGATAAAAACCTTAGAAGGCATTTCAACAGGACTCTTGCATAAAAATTTTTCTCTATTTCCCAGTCATAATCTATATTCTGTTACTCACCATCCTGCCCACACAGCATTGTGTTCTCATTTTAACAAATCACAAAGGGTGAAAGCAAAAAGAAAGCATTTGAATAAACTTATGCAGTGTACATGTCGGTGTCGGTCTGTGTGCTGTGGGTTGTTTTCTATGTTTGTATTCTTGGCAGTGAGGGAGTGGATGCACTCGGTCACTTCTGGGTGTAGGAGGCCCTCAATAAAGATACCTGATTGGCGTCCTCACAGACAGCCCAGCTCATCAAATGCGTCCTGTTTCTGTGCAGCAGTCGCTGCCCGATAAATCACTCGTTTGTGTGAACACATAAAACCCAACAGACCCTCAAAACATTGTTAATCAAAATCATTCCTGTTTCTCTTTCCCCCCCCCACACACAGATTAACAGGATCTAGTTAGCTGTGTGCATTAATTTGATTGATAGCATAATTTTGCTTTAGTAAACATAAGTGCTCCCATAATGCTTTAAAAATTGTAGTGGAAAAAGGTCCTGGCTGGTCAGAACCTGTAAAAATATTGCTTTTGCCAATTTTAAACAACTAAGCCGTTGCAAACAGTTGACAGACAACAGATGAATAAAATGTGTTTAGGACATTGTAATGTTATTGTAAGAATTAGGAAAGTCAAACAGAGGCAGGCGCAGCCTCATTGTGAGCGATCATTTCAAAGACTGCGTTCACTCTGAGTGTTGTTGGTTATCTGTGAGGTTCCACCAAAAGGCCAGCAAACCAGAACAAACCTTACAGGACATTTTGCTGTAAATTAGGTTTAGAAATTCTGACTAAAACCCAACAGTAATGCTTTTTCTATGTATGAAAAAGCAAAACAAAGTAGTTGAAAATAGATTAATTGTGGTAACACTCCTGGCTAATGTCACACACCAATCAGTCATAACTTTATTACCTCCTTTTTTAATAGATTGGTCCCCATTAAGACGTTTAAAAAGAAAAAACAAAAGCTTTTGTCAGTGAGAAGTGCATTATATCAACAAGTAGAGGATAAACATACACAGATAACTAACCATCATTTATGGAGCTTGCAACATCACATCACTTTTATGACCCATTGGGATAAACATATTGTGCAGATTGTCTAAACATGATTTAAATTACATCAGATTTGATCAGATTTAATTCTTCTACAGTTAATCAGCCAAATCAAACTTTTTTTATTTAACAAAACAAAAAGGAAGATTTTCAATTAGCTTCCTTACTTTTAATGATGCAAATGCACATCTGCCCCAGGCATAACCAGAAAAAACTCCAAAGTTGCTCCTAATGTTACAGGGATTTGTTTGAAATTGGATTCTGCTGTGAATAACGATTGTTCAAAGGGGGGATGCTGTTTGTTCAATGGTCCAGCTGGTAAACTCTCAATAAATCAAAGCTCTGCTGTTGTTTCCAATTTAGTCTCTGCTCATTTGTGTCAGTAATCGCCAGTCTAAACACCCGAGCTTGCGTGTGCAATCTTGTCTTTGAGAAGAAATGACGCACTCACTGCTGTAAATTTCTCTTTGAGCAACAAGTGTGCCACTTCCACTTCTGTCTAATGTTGTTTTGGCGAATCTTATTGCCAGGATTCAGGGATGCTGGATGGTAATAAAACAATACTAATGAAAGTTATTTTGCAGTAGAAAACATCTGCATGTTTAATGAAGCTGCTCATGAAAAAAGGATTAGAACTTAAGAGCAAATGTGCAGCTGGTTATTCATCTCATTAAAACATAGTGGTGTATTTCTGTTTGTTTGTTTTCTTCTCTCTCTCTCTCTGTGTGTGTGTGTGTGTGTGTGTGTGTGTGTGTGTGTGTGTGTGTGTGTGTGTGTGTGTGTGTGTGTGTGTGTGT
>CAEGAF010150223.1:0-16559 GCA_903067075.1 Micropoecilia bifurca
AAAAGTTATTAAAAACAAGTTTTTGTCTAAATTAAGGTGAATTCATGGTTCCTTTTTCTACATAATGTAACGGTAGTGTTTATGATAAAAAAATAAATAAATAATTATGTGATCGGTATCGGGAATCGGCGATCGGCCCTCAGGGGTGATCGGTATCGGGATCGACAGGAAAAAACCTGATCGGCACATTCCTAATATAAAGTCAGACTAAATACTATTAAATGAATAGTAACCAGAGTTTTGTGTTCCCTCTTGCAGAGGAGGTATGATCCAAACAGGTGAGCAGTACGAGTTCGTGCATCACGCCCTGAGTCTGTACGAGGCGCGGCTGTCGGCTGAACCCGGCCAGTGAGCGCCCGCTGCCCTTTGACCTCCGACCTCGGCCGTTTACAGAAACATCTCATGAATGTTGGAAGTTCTCTGCCACCAGGGGGAGACTCTGAGACTGAAGGGTGGTTATAGTGAGCAGAGACTGGAGAAGAAAAGAGGGGAAGGTAAACTTCAACACTCGGGATGTACCGCTTCTTCTTCTTCTGCTTCTTCTTCTCCTTCTTCTGCTTCTTCTTCTTTTTTTTGGCGCTCGATGGACTTTTGTCGCCCAGCCGACTTTGGATGGTTTTTAAAGAAACTGACTGGACACATCTCTCTGTGTCTAATAGGATTTTAAATTCTTTTGTAATGTGACGTTCTTCTCAGAAATCTATTGGAAAATGACTGTTACCTGGTTTAGTTGTAGCTGCTGTGGAAATATTTATCTCTGTTTTTGCAATTTACTCTGGAATTTTATCACATGCAAATCGTCTTGTTTAACAACAGGGTTTACATTGAGAAATGTTTTACATTTTTGGCATCTTTTATCATGTTTATGTTCATTTCCTTTTAAAAATCCAAGTGGCAAATTGACAGAATATTATCCGAAACACGTCCAGGATTTTACGATAATCATTAAGTTGCCAGACAATCCAAACCATCATTAAACCATCTGTAAATATAGAAGTGAATGAGTTAAACTTTACCTTGTTTAAACGTTTTTGTGTTGAAATGGTTGTTAAAATATTTAAAATTAAGCTGAAGTGACATTTTAGAATTACTAAATTCATTCTTCAGTCATGTTTTATTTTATTTATTTTTTTATGACAAACTGACAAAAAACAGTGAGGCACCCAGATGGAAGAAGCTAGCTATAAACAGCTAATTAGCTTTTTTGTGTCTGTCATTTGAAGCTGCAAATTTTGCACCAGTTTGCTGGATGAAATTCGTGTTATAGGTCTTAAAAACAATTCATTATGGTTTTAAAAAGTATTCAAAAGCCTGAAATGATAGTTGGCGAAACCTGCAGAAACCTTGAAAATGCACACAGTTACTACATTTAATCATATTTTCAAATTTATTGACATTTATTGACTCTCTTTGCTCCAACAGTGGAGAAAAAAGTAAAAATAATGTTTCCATAATGCCAGTTTTGTTTTTATAACATTATTAATTGGAACTTATTGAGACAATAAATCAAAATTATTATCATGATGAGGGATTTTTACAATAAATGATTAAAAACGATTAATGCTTCAACTGCAGTAGCTGTCGTTTGACTTATAGGGGGCAGCATTGAGACGGTTTTATGCAAAATATTCCCAGAAGAAAACAAATTTACACAAAAAAATTGAAATTTGAACAGACATAAATTTATAAAACCCTTACATAACCAATATGGGCAATTTAATATCAAAAATAAGTTGATTTGAGGGTTAGTTAGACTGAATTTAATAAAATTCAAAATAACCCATTTTGAATTTTATTCAAAATTCACTACTTTGTTGAAAGTAGTAAGGCTACTTTCAACAACAAGTGGATTTTAACGCAACATTTACAGCGGGATTTATTGATGTCTGCTCATATAAAAAAACTTAAGTCGAATATATTATTTACAGAGTTAACTGAAAATATTGGCTGGTGCTAACCAAGGACTTAAACCAGTTTGGTACTGGAAACAGTTTATTCAAGGACATGTAAACCAAACCACATTCAAATGAGACAGTTTCTCCTGGGTGCTGAACTTTAGTTTTTGTCAGTTAGTTGTAATAATAATAATAATTCAGTTTAATCTACTGGTTCTGAGCGCCTACATGGAGCTTTTTTCAGCCATAAAATAATTGTTTAAAGCTCCCAGTTGGATAATAAGCTTCTGCTGCAAAGGAAGCAGTTAGTTGATTTTAGCTTTAGTCGCGCCGTGTTGTATAGTTGCAGTAGATGACACGCCTTTCTGATGCAATATTTAGTTCAATCAATCGCTAATAATGTTTGTAAAATATTTACTATTTTACTCTGCAATAAATGCAGTCAGAGAGCCAGAGCTGCATTGGTTAAAAATAAAAAATAATGAAACATTTGATGGTAGAAAGAAGATGTTTAACGAAACAAGATGGATAGATCTCATAAAAAAGTTTGGTTTTGTTTCCATCCAATTTTCAGACATAAAACCAGAATATAAATTATTATTATTATTATTATTATTATTATTAGAAAATGGCCACTTCACTTTAGTTTTCTATCAGCTAGTTTTATCCCAGTCATGTTTATTCATTGGAAACATCAGATTTGATTTGCTATTTTACATAATAAATCCAGAAAAAAGTCAAATAAAATCCACCTAAATAAAAAAACATTAAATATATATATATATATTTTGATAAACTTTTCCGTGTTTAATTCTTAAAAATGTTACCTTAAGAAGTTAAAGATGTTCTCTCTGGACTTGTTGGCAGCATTGTCCAAATAACTACTGTTCAAGAAATATAGTTTAATAAAAATCTTTACACTCCAACGGTGATGGTAACCCCGCTTTAAACTAAAAAATGTGAAATAATCTGAAGCAGTGGTGCAGGATTCTCATCTGTGTGCTGCTGTAATACATTATTTTGCTGCGTCAAAGTAGTATGTTTATTTTTTACGTTTTTAGCCATATTTCTTAACCTTTTTTTAAATCTACAAACCTAATTTTCTTTGATAAGGTCAGTAAAAGCCAAGTGGAAACCCATATGTATCAAACTGAGGAGAGGAAAAAACCCCCCGCATAAAAACAACTAAATATGATCCAAAGTGTTTCAATTAAGAAATTACTAAAAAAAAAAAACAATGTAATTGTGCATTTTAGAGCAGATTGTGATGAAGCTGAAATATTGAGATGTTTTATGTTTGTTTCCAGTGTTTCATGGATCTTAGATTTCTAATGTAATGCCAGTATCGAAGAACATGAGCTACTCTAGCGTGTGATTGGCTCTCTGTGTGAACGGGACCACCTGTACAGTACCTGTACATATAAGTGCTATTAAACTTGTGTGTGGAGTTGAATTTCAATCCATTTGCCACAAACACAAGTGTCTTGCTGCTAAAACTGGGATTGTTGGGACCGAATTGGACAGACCGCAAAGAAGAAAAAAACTTTTAAAGACTTTTTCTATGTACAAATATATTTTTATTTACTTCTTTCATTATGACACAATATGAGACATGAAACTTTGGACTACAAAACCCAGCCTGCCTCCTGCGAACAACTTCACTGTCTTTTCACTTCGGGCTCATTCAGGGACCGCATGGAAATTCAGACGTTGGAGAAACGGTCCTGACCGAAGTGAGAGTGAGTTTATTTCAGCGCCCCCTGCAGGAGCTGGTACAACACACACTGCCTCTGACGTAGTATTGTGTCTGTATACTAGGATGTGGTACATGTTGTGTACTTGAGGTTAAAGGGACCCTAAATGGTTCGAGTTGGTAGAGAGAATCAATATCGTTATAAATTAAAGTGGCCGGGAACATAAATTTTAACGAGTTAGCATATTTTTAAAATTTTAATTAAACTTTTCCCAAACTAGTTGATTTATCGCACTTTGTTTGACAAAAACAAACATTTAGGTTCTCGGTTTTATGAAAAAAGAAAGACAATTTCCAAAAGTACTAAAATGACACCATGTGCTTAATTTGTTGGCCTTTTTACAAATTAGCCTCTTCTGTTGATATCCATGTTTGTTAATGATGAGCAGTTAAATTTGTTTTATTTATTTAATTTTTTTTAATCTCTCCTGTTTTTGGTATAACCAAATTATTTGGACTAAGACTTAAAAGTGACCCAAAGTCAGCAGAAATTTTATTATGAAGCTGTGAAATGGAAAATAAAATACAACTAAGCTGTCCTTTCTGTTCTAATTTGGGTAGTTAAATTAAATCAGACAGAAACAAACAACAACAAAAAAAGCCAAACCAAACCTGGAAACTAGCGTAGAAAGCGAAAGTTGTCAAAGGAAACTCTGTGAAGTTGGAAACAGTTGGTTTGATCTGGTTTAAACCGGTTTGAGATAGCTGCTTTTTAGCTAGCATTGGCTAACCTAAGAATGGATTTGATCAAGCATAATTCAGTAATTGTGCCAAAATGCACCACTGTGACATAATAAATCATCTAAAATGTTCTCTGTAGTGTTTTTGAGCATCTAAAAAAACAATTTAATCACCAATGACACTGCAATTAGCTAAAATGGTGTGAGCTAATCCTGAATAAAAGCTGCTTAGAACATAATTCTGCCTTACAAGTGGGTTATAACTTTGTGGTTCACTGTGATCTTCATGACAAATAAATTAAATTTCTAGCAGTCCGATAACTTAGGGTCCCTTTAAGCTGTTTGGACACAACAAATCATCAGTCTGAGTACACTTGATGTTGATTAGTGCACTATGGTCTAACTAATATCCATATAAAACATGACTTATAATGTACTACAAGCTAACTTGAATGTTGTTAATGGTCCAGAACATCAGCCACTGAGTGGTGGTTTAACCTTATCTACTCTCCCCTCATATATATCGTTACCTGTAATCTGTGCAATAAATACGCTGAAGAGAAAAACTGTGGTGTCTTCACAACAACAAGACTCCAGTCCTGACGTCTTTATTTATTTATTTTTTTTTATCATTGACTTTACTTTAAAGCAAAGATGTTCAAAGTGGGGAGTGAGGGCCATTTCTGGGCCCTGGGTTCATTCTGTGTGATCACAATTAGAGAATAAATTATGACAAAACAACTAAAATTTACTTGGATGCAACACAAAGTGATGATCTTTTTCGAGCTTTCTTGGTTTTTTCTGTTGTCATGGTAACTAGGACCACATATCCCAAATTCACCCAAACCTTCTTTTAATTGATGTATTAAAACTTTGCTAAACACAGCAAGTGTTTTCAAATGAAGACTGATGTAGATCCTGTTTTTTATTGGAGTAACAGAAAATATTTTCTCAGTTTTTTTATTGAGCCCTAAATAAAAAGCAAACTGAAAGATTTTCATTAAACAAGTAAAAACATTGAAAGATTCATTTCCACCAAAAAAAAATCTGATTATTTCTTTTATTAAAATAGTTTATACTCAGTTGAATAGGTAAAATAAAATAATTTTTTTTGTGATTTTAGTTTCCGAAAATGACATTTTTTTTAGGCCCCGAGACAAAAGGTTTGGACATTAGACATTAAAAGGTCGGTGTAAGTTGGTAAATTGCTTCTTTAGCTTTGCTGGTTGGCATTTTGTGATGCAGCTTTTATTCCTAGAAACAGCAGAGAAAGGGCAGCAGGAAGGAAGGAAAGAGGTGTGGATGACTAAAAGCAGGCAAACCAGCTGAAACTAAAAGAGTTGGCCTTTAACCTGCAACAATGGTTGACAAGAGTTTACTCCAACATTTGTGACTTAAATTAAGTGTCAGCTTGCAGCCAACACATTTATGACTCATTGAGTTGTAACAATGAAAGCTGCACTGATATATTTAAAATATGTTATGAGTCGGATGAAAACAATCTCAGGATAATGTTCAAAGGAAATTAGCCGAATGTCGCAAGAATAAAAGTATTTTTACTTTACTGGTTGAATAAAAAAAAAAAACACATTTGAGTGCAAATTGCTGAGAGTTGGTAGGATTATTTATGCAATAAATGCTACAGATTTTAGACAAAATGTCTTATTCTCATTACAAATATTTTACACATTTTGTCCCACTAAAGATTAATTTTTCTTATGAGAATTTTACATTTAAGTAAAAGAATATTTGTTAACTCTTAAAACATGGAAACACACTTATTTGTAATCAGTCAACAGGAAATTTTTCACCTTTGTGTCTGTTTATTACTGTATCGATTATTCTGACGATTAATCGATAAATCAGACAGAAATAAATGGCACATCTTACACATTTTTTATTTAACCTCATGTCTTTTTTGTACAATATTAGAAATGCATTAATGATGTAAATTAACAAATATTTCACTTCCTTTTTTAAATAACAAAATAAACATTTAACTGCCAAAAATACAATAATGAAGCATTTCCTTAATGAATTTTGATACCACATATTTACAGTCAAAAGTATCTTTATTTAAATACTTTTGAGTCTGTATACTCTATATAACAATCAATTCATAAATTAATAAATTAGTTTATTATTTCAATATTTGCTTAATCATAATGCTTATAATTAATTGTGATTAATCAATTCCTAATTGCTTGTGCTTACTAAATTAGTTGGGTATTTTAATAAGCATGATTAATTAGATCAATCATAATTAACCAAATTAGTTGACGACTATTTCAATAATTAAACTTTCAAAATGCTGAGTAATGATGCTCAGTTGTTTCTATTTAAAGTAGGAATAAATGATCTAATTTTATTCCCCAGAAATTGCCGTTTTGTAGTGTGAGCAGCGGCGGTGGCAGCAGGACCTATTATTAGTCTGTGAGTAAACCAGCTCTGGTGCGACTCAGAGTGAGGAAGTCCGTTAGAGTCTGAGCGTCGACTCCGGACAGACAGGAAGAACCAGGCGTCCTGCTGCTGAGAGGAAAAGCTCCAGTCTGAGGAGCTCAGAGTCCAGGATCCACACCACAAGTTTCCCTTTGACCAATTAACTCGAAATAAGGAATTACTTTGTTTCGCAGGACACTTTGTGTTTGTTTCCATCGAAGACGCCAAACGGAGAGAGTATCGGTCTTTAAAACTTCTCGGACCTCAGGATTATGGTGGTACATGATCCGGCTGCGGATCTGAAGGACGATCAAAATGCTGAAATGTAAAGCTGGAAGTTTGTCCTGCTGCCTGGGCTTCGTCTCGCTGCTGCTGCAGGTCAGTCCAGACAACCAGGCCGACGTTTTACCCAATTCTTTACACTGATTCAGGGGAAAATGTGTCAAATATTGCAAGATGGGCCAAAGTAGAACCAGTTTCTGTTGCTGCTGTTCTTCCTTTTGCCTCAAATTCAATTCAAGCTGTTTGTTGTTCTCAGTTTTTCTCAACTTTCTCAAAATAAAAAATCACATCAGGTAGAAGATAAACATGAGTCACTTATTTTCATTTTTATCTTGGCTAAAAACACTGAGGAATGTTTCATTATGTCTTGATTATATCGTTAGAAGAAAACATGTCAAATAGCTTTTTATTGTTTAGAAACTTTGGTTAAAGATGTTTTCTGGCTTTTATTCTTTTATTCTGGGTCATAACATCTGTTATTTGTGCACCAAAGCATCAACTCGACAAGTAAATGGACATTTTCTAATAAAATGACCAAAAATGATTTCATAAAAATACTTCAAATCACAAAGCCTGAAGTCTGAATCAGAATTTAACTTTTACTCATTAGTGGTGAATATTTTAGGAAAGTTTTAGAGGAAACTAAAGTCTGTGATTTACCGTATTTTGTGTTTTTTATCGTGATGAAGATAATTTAAAACTTCTTTGCTGTTTATCAAATGATAAAAACACAAAGTTATTTGAAGTCCTACATATCAGTTATATGTAGGCCTGACACATTAATCAGTAATTAATAGCATTATAAATTAAAACAAGCTCAGTAATTTCAATTTGTTTGATTTGTTGTTTTTCTTTTTCTACCAAAAACTGGGTGATAAAAATTTTCATTCTGGCCTTTTTTTTGAAGGATAATTTAGTTTACAGAGACTTTATAATTCCTTTCACTTGTTGTTTTGTGTATTTATCCTGCATATTTAAAATGCCTTCCAGTTCCAGTGTCATTAGAATTTAAAGTTTATCAATCTTTTTCTTGTGTTTTTTGCTATTATTATTTAAAATGGTCTCAAAACAACAATATTATCGTTTATCGCAATAACTTCTGAAAAAATTTGACATCCAGCCAGAATTTGCTATTGTGACATAGACGTGTTAGATGAAGAATTAGCTTTTTTAATCACTAACCTGCACACACAAAACATTAAATTATATTTTTAAGTTTATAGGTATTTGCTGCTCTGATGGAAATCAGATTTAGGATTTATTGTGATAACGATAGTCCGATAATCTTCTCCCTGTAGCTCATTTCTTTATTTAAAACTCCAGACAGGAAACATGCTGCCATGTTCACATCAAATGTAGCTTCCATTAAGTTTCTCTTTTCATGTTTTTGGGGTTTTGCTACGTATGAATCCTCTTTTTTTTCCAGATGAGTTGAAATTGTTGCCTGCTTCTGAAGCTCCACCAGTTTGGTATTTGGTATTCTGTTATCCAGCTTGATTTTCCTCTGGACCACTTCCTTCTCTTCCCGTCTCTATCCTGGACGCTCCGCTGTCGTCTCTGAACTCCCTGAACTTCGTTATCTGCCAACCAACAGGCGGCCGCTTGACCCGAAACCTGACGGCGGCGAGCGGCCATCTTTAAATAGCTGGAGCTGATTATCTGTCGCATCAAACTGCTTGATGCTCCGCAAAGGAAGAGAAACTAAATTCAGGAAACTTTAATCTGTCCAAATTTATGCATCATGTTCAGATGTTAGACGTGTTTTTCTCCTAATGTCTGCCCACATTGGACAGTATTTTTCCTTTTTATTTTTTTCCACTTTCCTTTTATCACTTTATTCTCCTTCCCCTTTTTTGTTTTTCATTTCCCCTTTTTTCTTTTTTTCTTTTAATCCTTTATCATTTTTCTTTTTCATTTTTTCCTCTTTCCCCCTTTTTCTTTTTTCTTTTTCCTCTTTCTCCTTTCCTTTTCCCTTTTATCTTTTCCTGATTTTTATTTGTATTTTTTTCCTTTTCCATTCCTGTTTCTACTTTCCCATTTTTCTTCTTTCTTTGAACAAATATTTAGTATTTTTTATGTATATTTCTAAAGTTTCATGTTTTGTAATTTGCTCCTATCCAAACCAATTTCCATGACAGATGTGATAAATTGAACCTGGAATATTTTTAAAGATCTCTAAGTCTTTTAACCTCTGAGGAGGAACCTCCGCATTTTCTCCAGCAAATCAATCAATTTATCAATCATTACTAACAGAACATTTATCATACAAACTAACACAAAGTGCTTGGCAGCACAAAGTGCTTGTAAACAGCAATAAAAGCAGAGTGAAAGGTTTCCTAGATGTTTAAGAACGGATTAGAAAACAGTCATTTCAGTCAGTGGAGACTTGAAACCTAACTTGGACTAGGACAAAATGCCCTGTAAACATCTCTGGTTTGAGGACAAAAGGTTTTAATAGTCGAGGTGCCAGGATGCAGAGATGCTGCTGTCACGATGTTTTTCCTGATCTTCATCAGATGTTTAGATTAGATCAACGTCTGGAAACCGTGAGGAGGAATTTGACCTTCAGATTCTCTCCAGTCTCGGTTTAAGTCTCCTCCTGAAAGTTTCTCAGAACAATGGCATCAAAGCGCCGCTCCGCCCTCAGAGCCGTTTGTCGGAGTCGGACACCTGTCCCCTGCAGACTTGAAAGCTGGCTGTAAAAGTTTGCTTTTTCCTGGTTATCATACCTCACATCTGTAGAGATTTCACTAGTTTCTCTTTTTTTCCTCCAGCATTTCTCGCTCCTGAATCCAGTTTTTTCTTTTCATGTTCGATTTAGAAGTTTGAAACAAAAGCATCGAGTTTCTTAACAACAAAACATTATTTTTTCTTTTTTTTTTACAGAATCTGAACCAGGTGAAGCCAAAACTGACACTTTTTAAAATATTGTGTATTTTTTTGAACTCTGAGTTTTTTCTTCAGTAAACACATAAAAAAATCTGTTAACGATTAATCAATTAAAATTAGTTGACGATTATTTCCATAATCAGTTAATCATGATTAATCTGTTCATTATTAAAAACACTAATCAAATATATAAACTTAAAAAAATACTTTTAAGGAATGAATCACAGAAAACATCAGATTGAAACATCAGAAAGAGAAATTATTTTTGACACATGAAACTAAAAGTTAAATTTTTTAGACTCAACATGAGATTTTGTTTCTCATCAGTGAACGAACCATTGTTTGTAGTTTTGGCTTCATGTCTGCTTTAATCCTGTTCATCATCCAGCAAATTGACTTTTATAGAGTCTCTGTACTCCAGTTAGTGATTAAACGATTAAAATTAGTTGACAATTATTCAAATAATAGATTAATTGGGATTAATTGTTGCAACCCTAATCTGTCCTTTATTATAAATAACACTAATAAAATGTATAAACTTTACACAAAGTTTACACTTTATCATATAAACACCAGAAAAAAAATTATTTTTGATAAAAGAAGCTAAAACATTTTAGAATTTAGTTTCTATTTCTATACTTATTTATAGATAAATATATTCTCATGTTCGTACTTTTTATTTTTTAAAATTTTATATATAGGTTTATTATTTATTTAGATTATAATATCGCACTTAAGTGATATTTAAATATATCACTTATTTGTACTTGCTAATATTTCACACTTTGGATGGAGTAGCTTGTCAAGAAATAGATAATTTTTCATTGACATATCCTATTCTATAAGAGAGACGCTTTAAAACATACAATTTTGTCCTTTTTTAATTAATTTTATCCATGCTGTAGGATGTAGAACGTTTGTCAAGATATTTTTAATAACAGTAATAAATTATATAATAATGAATTTAAACTCTTTTTTTCAGTTCATTTGTATTATTTTTTAAATATTGGAAAAGTTTCAAGACATTATAAATGCTTTATTTTTACTGTGAAAAAAAACGTCTGAACTCCAGTAAACGTTATGTTATGTGTAAGCGTAAAGTTAAAGTCATAATTGTCCTGAAAGTCCGTTAAAGTGCTCTGTGTGCTGCTGCAGGTTGTGAGCAGTGCAGCTCCCACAGAGCCTCCTGCAGCCTCTGCCCCCTGCAGCATCTCTGTGTCTGGATCGGCGTCCGGTCCGAATGCCGTTTCTCTGACTCTGACCTCCGCCGGACTGAACTGCTCCTTCTCCGTGGCGTCGCCAGACGTCGGACCAGACGCCTCCGAGTGCCGCAGAGTCCCAGAGCGGAACCAAACGCAGCGGCGAAGCGGCGCCGCTGGCGAGGTTTTCACCTGCGCGTTGGATCAGCTGGAGCCTGGAGCCGCCTACCTGCTGCAGGTCCGATCGCAGACGGACGACGAGTCGGCCAACGTCACGCTGCACACCAGTGAGTTAGATTCAAGATTCAAGAGACTTTTATTGTCATTCACATCACGTGTTACACGAGGTGGAACGAAATTGAGAGTCACAGCCCCAGTTACATCCAAATATANAAAATATTTACAAATATATAAAGACAAGAAGTAGACAAATGAAATGTATATTAATAAGAATGTACAAAATGGATAAAGTTACAACTTAGATTTGATTAATCGCATCATAATGTAAAGGATTTATTGTTTTTCTTTTTCTACCAAAAACTGGGTGATAAAATCAGCTTTAAATTTGGTTTAAACGTCTAACAAAAACATATTAAAAGAAGTAAAATTCACTCCAAACACACATTCTGGACAAATGTTATTATATTTAAATCAGCACAGACACAGAATGGAAGAAAATATCATTTTGCACATTATTGTTATTCTAATTTTATGCGAAACTTTTTATTACATCTCTGTCTATTAGTAGTCGTTCTCTGCTCTTCTTCTGCATATTTAAGCCTGCAGAGGCATTTCCTTCACTTGGACTATATTCATAATGTTGACAACCTCTTAGCCTCACTGTCTGATTACATATCTGCTGTTTAAAGGTCATGATGTTTTCTTCACATGTGTCTGACTGATATGATTTATGTAGCCACCGAGTACAGAGGCTTCACAGCAAAACGAAGGAAACGATGGAAAGATCTGAATTAGATTGTTCAAACTTCAGTGAAAAAGTCAGATATGGCGAAACAAAACCGAATTTGAATCACCTACAATACCATTGATTTGTAATTTTTTCAGGCTGCAATTATCCACCACACTTTTCCCTTCCACTCAACTTTCCATTATTATGCAGGATAATGGAACCAGCTAGTCTGTTCAGTGGATCATCTGTCTGCTGTACAACTGTCTCAACTGAATAGGAAACGGACGGGTACATTTCTGCCAAAAAACCTGAGAACATTTTGAGAAAAAAACTGAAGTTTTCAGATTAGTCTAGGAAAATTAACAATTTTTGAGTTTGAAAAGATAAACATTTACATAAAAAAACTCTAGGAAAAACTTTAAAACCTTTTGTAGTTTTGGCTTCATGAGATTCCTTACATGAGATTAATGTAAGGAATTTTCTAGAAAAAACTTGGACAATTTGCTAGAATTGTCCAATTGTTTCTGTTTTTTTTGACAGAAAAATTCTGTCAAATTTTTCTGTCATTTGACAGAAATTTTCTGCCAAAAAGCTTCTTTTTTTATTTATCATAGTTTATCATGTCCTTTCCTTTGTAGTAAATCGGTCACTTTTGGTTGAGAAATTGACGCTCCTCCGTCATGAAGCTCAGCTTTAGCTAAAGCTTGAAGAGTTTGTAGGAGTGTTTATATTTCTAAACAGAACCACATAAAGTGAATTTTTCATCTCAAACCGGATTCTGTTTGGACCGTTTCTCTTTCCTTTTCTGGGATCGCTCCGCCATCTTTGTTTCTGTATCAACTGTCTCCTTAAGGATTACCAGCTGCACCCTCTGCTGGTTGGAGGCCAAACTACAGCACTGAAAGAATGTTTATTATTGAATTGGAACTAATTTGAATCTAGTAAACCATTAATAAACATTGATTGTTTTCATATTTAGTTGAATATAATTACAGACATAAATGAAAGGCGTATTTTGACGGTTAGAAGTGAACTAAGCCCCCCGCCCTGCGTGTCAGAGTTAATGTCATGAAGCTTCCCCTCTCTGTGATTAGCTACAGGAACCGCAGCCCTGCTGAGGCAGAGCGATAGAGCTGCAGCGCTGCGTGTTAACGTGTGTGTGTGTGTGTGTGTTAGCATGCTGGCGGGCGTCCAGAACAGAAGTTGGACCCTCGGTGTGTATTTCCATGGTGGGCAGAGCTCCGGGTTCAGCCGTTTCCTGCCTCCATTGTTCCTCTGTTCTGTGGGAAAGGGTGTGAGGCTGCTGCGTGTTGCGCTGGAGGAAACGGGGCGTTGCAGCGTTAGCAGGTTACCAGACGGTAACCCGATGCTAACAGTCGGCCCTGGAGCGGCCGCATCTCTGGAGGCTCCGCTGACCTTTAGAAACTTCTGCTTTAGTTTCTGAACTCTTGAAACACGATGGTTTGACCTCAGAAACATTATGAAAACATTATGGCTCCTTTAAATGTTCTGATAAAGGGAAGGTTTATCATGATGATTAAAAATGTCACGATTAAAATTCAACCTGATTTACTGAAGAACATTTAACATTTACAGTCCATCCATCCGTCCATCCAGTTGTCCATCCATTCATTCATTCATCCAGTCATCCGTCCGTCCATCCATCCATCTATTCATCATCCATCCATCTATCCAGTCATCCATCCATTCAGTCGTCCATCCATCCATCCATCATCCATCCATCCATCCAGTCTGTCCATCCATCCAGTTGTCCATCCTTCATTCATTCATTCATCCAGTCATCCATCCGTCCATCCATCCATCCATCCATTCATCCAGTCATCCATCCATCCATCCATCCATCCATCCATCCATCCATCCATTCATTCATTCATCCAGTCATCCATCCATCCATCCATCCATTCATTCATTCATTCATCCAGTCATCCATCCATCCATCCATTCATTCATTCATTCATTCATTCATTCATTCATTCATCCATCCATCCATCCATCCATTAATTACTCTCCCAACTTTTCCCATTTCGTTTAGAAACTTTGACCTCAATCTGTTGAAACTAAAATCCAATCTAAAAGGTTTTTTTTTTAAACTTCTTTGGGATTTTCCACCAGTTGGATTAGAAATGTGAGCAGATTGTCTTTATGTGAAGCTGCTGGTGCCAATAAGCTTAAAACCGGTTCTGTAAATCGTCTGTTTGGTGTCGAAGCTTTTTGTCGTAAACAGTTGGGCTTCCTTTGAAGGTTTTTTATCTGTTTTGGATGTAAAGTTCAGGAAGATTTCTGCAGGAAATCTATCTCCTCACAAGGTGACTCACTAAAAAAACAAAAAAACGTCTCGACCCATTTCAGAGTTCTGGTTTGTTTTCCCACCAGTTCTGTCTCTGAGGACTGATGTGTTTGTGCCAATCTTATCAGGATGAAACATTTCTGTTTCTCAGGTTTTTTGTAGTTGAGCTTTAGATCTGAGGTGTGTGTGTAAAAGCTGATTTAAATGTGTGTTTTGTTGCATCAGGGCCGTCAGCGGTGGTCGGCCTGGCTGTGACCTCCAGGACCTGCAGCAGCCTGGGCCTTTCCTGGCAGGCCGGCCCAGGCAGGACGCAGCGCTTCAGGCTGCAACTGCGGGAAAAAGCCCAGGGCTCCAATCAGTCCGGTACGTTTACAATTCACCGAGTTTAGAAAGTTAACTTTTCATTTGTCTGCACTATAAATCAATTTGATCAATTAATCATATTTATGGTTTTCAAAGATACATTTTTTTGATAAAACAGGATTTCTTTTCATCAGTGCATTCCTGAGGGTTTCCAGAGTTCAGAGTGATGTCAGCGCCCATGGCGGCCATCTTGTTTCACAAGCATTTTGCATTTCTGTTTATTTACGCTTTGATTTCAGATCAACTTTATGACTGAATATCAGCGCCAGGCTACGTAAATTATGAGAATAAAGTCAGAATATTTCATGAATACAGTCACACGAAAATAAAGTTTTAATTAATAGAGGAATAAAATAATATTGGCAGAATAAAGTTGGAATTTTATAAGAACTCCAACACAAAAAATGACAAAAATATAAAACAAGGAATGTTGAGAATACTTTGCTACAAGTTTTAGAAATTATACTTAAAAGAAATATTTTATTTTTTAACATATTAGAATCAAATTATCAGGACTTTAAACAATAAAAATAATCATGCAAACAATTGAGTCTATTTTGAAGGGGAAAAAAATAGAAAATTAGCTTTTTTTTAATCATTTTTTTGCAACTAAGATTGTTTCTTATAAAATCTAATTTTGTGTTTTGATTCTGTTGTAACTATTCTCGTTAGGAATCTAAAAGTCTCTGATATTAAGACTCTTTCTGTTGTCTGACTCGGAAGGAATGATTGAGATGAATTATTCATTTTTAAAAATATATGTTATTCTTTTTTAGAAAAGAAAGTGAACAACAACAAAAAATTGATTCCACTCGTATATTGTATAAAAAAAAATGTTCGATTTGTTTTTAAGCCACATTGCCCAGCTAAAACTAAAAAAATATGGGAATAAACTATAATAGATAATAAACCACAGAGAAGAAAACTGAATTGTTCTTCTCAACCAGGACAAACAAGCAGCTTCAGGGTCATGCAACTGTTTGTATCTCCAGATCTGCTGAAGAACGAGACCTTAGGAAGCACGACGACGCGGCACGTCCTCAACGGCCTGACGCCGGGGCGCCTGTACGCCGTTACCATGGTGACGGAGGCCGGCGGCCTGCGGAGCAGCAGGACGGTCGAGGCTCAGACGGGTAACGCGAACAGAAACGGAGCGACGTGAATGAAAGAGGAGGTTTTAACGCCGCCTTCCCTCATCAGCGCCCGCCGCCATTTCCAACGTCACGTCGGAAAGCAACGGCACCAGCCTCCGGTTGTCGTGGCAACGCCCCGAAGGCGACGTGGACGCGGTGGTCGTCAGCTTCTTCGACAACGACACGATAATCCAGGAAACCACTCAGCCTGGAAACGCCACCGAGGTCGCCGCCTCGCGGCTCACCCCCGGCTCGGCCTATCAGGTGGAAGTGATGTCAGTCAGCGGCTCTCTGACGAACCAATCAAAGCTCACCGTCAGGACAGGTGAGAAAAAACTGAGCCAAACTCCTTATGTTAGTTTTTTATTCCTTCTTCATCTTCATCAAACTGAAGTTATTATCTTTGGACCGAAAGAGGAAAAAACCAGTCAATGTGCAACTTCAGTTACTACAACTACAAACCAGCAATCAGGCCTGAAACCTGGGAGTAGTGATGGACTCTGACCTGAACCTTGAGAGCCACATAAAGACAGTCACAAAGTCGGCCTTCTATCATCTGAAGAACATCTCCAGGATTAGAGGACTGATGTCTCAGCGAGATCTAGAGAAACTCATCCATGCGTTTATCTTTAGCCGCATTGATTACTGCAACAGCATCTTCACAGGTCTGACTAATAAATCAATCAAACAGCTGCAGCTGATCCAGAA
>CAEGAF010150229.1:0-25239 GCA_903067075.1 Micropoecilia bifurca
TATATATATAAATAAAATATTTAATATAATACCCTTTTAAATATTCTGTGAAAAAAAACAACTTTATAGGTATCACAGCTGTCAAATTCTCAGTATAGTTGAACTGCTTTTCAGGTTTCCATCTGTAGTTTGACAATTTTTCTTTGGTGATCTGTCCTCGCCATCCTAATAATCTTTATCTCCCTTCACAGATTCTCTATCAGTCAAGTCAGGACAGTTTGGCCTCTCCAAAGCCTTAATTTTACTTTTACTCTGAAGAAAGATGTTGGTAAAAAAAAAAGAGAGATAGTGAGTACAAGACTTAACGTGAGAAAGTCACCACATAAAGCAATCTTCTTCAGAGTCCTACTCATGACGTAATGGTATGGATAATTTTGTCCAATAATGCAGCCAAAGAAAAATCAAGAGTTTAAGCAAATGATACAAATCAGATATTTTGAAAGTGTCTGACTTTATCTCATATTTTATTCATGGATTCTACACTTTCTATGAAATTCCAACTAGTTGGCAAACAATTAGTAAACAGAGGCTGTGCTCCTGTTGATTATGTCATTAGTGCATTGCATGATGAGGTTTAAATAAAGTACTCAGAAGATGCCCAACTCCATGCCTAAAGTGCTACTTGAATGAAAAAAATTCATTCAAGTAGGGTTAGGGTTAGGGTTAGACTGTTTGTCAGTGGGAATCTGACAAACAGTCAGATTCCCACTGTTTGTCAGTGGGAATCTGACAAACATTACTTTATGAGGTGATAATGGACCATCATAGTTGGTCTGCCAACCACCACAAAACACAACAAGAAGAAGCTGACTGAGGACATAGTCGAGACATTTGATTCATGTGTGTTGCTCAACTGAGACGTCTAAAATCCGCTGAATGCAAGGACTAGAGTTTGACACCTCGCCAGGGATGAGACTGACGCAGGTGCATATGAATGGCATATATAGTTCCATCACCTATTCTTGCTGCCTGTTAAACAGGGTAATGGAGAGGTCACAGCATGGAGCTCAGTGTGAAGTCAAAACATCTCAATAGTTGCATGCCATGCATCACAATACATGGCATTCAATCCTCTAAATTCATCCTCCAGAACATGGACTTGTGAGACTAATAAGTCCAATAAGAAAAATGTACACTTAAGCATGAAGGCATTTGATCAATTTTGCCAATGAACAGCAGTGTAACTCCCCTAAGGATATTGGCGGGTGTTGAACAGAGGCTAAGTGGAAAGGTGGAGTGAGGTGGGCTGAGTCGATGGTGTTGGCTTTCTCAGCCCCGGGGCCTAACACATTTAAAGAGCTAACTGACACACTTTGGATGTATTAGCCACGGTGAGCTCTGCCAACCTTTCCACTACTTCTGCTGCACCGCCTTTTCCTCCTATCGCCGTCTGTCTGCCACTGCAATCTCCCCTTCCGTGCAAAGCCAAAGCACATGCCTAGTGTTTCAGCACCATTGCTTTAGCATTGACGTTCCTCTGTGTCCCAGCCAAATTAGTGTTTGCCGTCTAGACAATGGCCGCCTATGCCTCTGTTATAGATAAACATACGCAAACAGTAATGCTATCACTCATCTGTTTATATGCATGATTAGATTAAAAGAAACTGACGGAAATGCAATAGCAGTTTATTAGTGCACCCGTTAAGGGGAGGGGGGAGTATAATCATTTCAAACAGAAATGCATTTTCCATCTCACTATCTCATTTATACTTTCTTTGCCTCTCCATCTGCTTTACTCTTGAGATTGGTGAGTTATGAACAAAGAGCTTTAAAACTCACAGGGTTCAAGTCCAGGCTCTGGCAATAAAACATAAATAAATATAAATATAGAGCTATAGGCACATTTCAAACTCAGCTTGAGAGGCAAAAAACCCCCAAAAGACTGGAGCGCCCAGGCTCCCTGTGACAAATCTATGCATTGAATTTGAAGGTGAGAGAAACAACTCGCCTCAATCCACACTGCCCCATTCTATTCAGCGGTCTAAGATTAGGGTCAAAGATTAGAAGGCTTACACAAGATAAGAATGGGATTAAAAGAGCTCAGAGATGTAAAATTACAGATCAGAGAACTGGCGAGAACACACCTGAATCGTAAACAAACTCCTAACACGGCTGCCACCTGTCCTGCTGGACAGCACCGGCGTCATGGGGAGAAAGCAAAACAATGCACTGCCGATGAGAGAGCAAAAAACAAACAAAAAAAAAACAGGGAAGAGAAGTTGCATCCAATATTCCAGCGAGGGATTCAGCACACATCAAAGGCTGCTTCTGCAGTATGTCTGTTAGATTTGGGATTAATGGACTCCAGAGGGGCCTGGACACACACACACACACACACAAACAAAATCCCCCACAACTCTGCCTGATAAGATTCACAACTCGGTTAGCAAAGCACTGCAGTGCAGAAAGAGTATCTTTTCTAGTAACTCTCCACAGTAGGTTCTCTACTGCAGTATGATACATTGTACTTACACCTTAGCAAAAGACTTTCAGGGGTTTTTTTTATTTTTTTTTTTACATTCCATTAAATTTTGGGTAACAAGCATTTGAAATGTCCGGTTAATTTAAGATGCCCATGGATTTGGTGCAGGCCTTTCCCAGGTCCGTTTATTTGACTCCTTGGATAAGGTTTTGATTTCTCTTGTTGAATTGCAAAGCACATGCAATCATGCCTGCACGCAAACGTGCACATACGACCGTAAGTTGCCTCCAAGCTCCAATGACTTCATGCAAATTATAAATATGCAAATAGTGGCGGTAAAGCCTCGGCTGTCCCGTGATGCATTTTGAAGAAAACACAACAAAACGGGGGAGGGAGGAGGCACGCTGTGAATCTATTTCCTTTAATCTTTACAGACAGAGGGATAGCCTAATCCCAACTCCGACTGCCTTTCCACCCCGGTGCCCTGCTTCGCCACCATTCTCCCGCCGCCTTCTTCCCTCCCTTGTCCTCGGGGCTGAAACCACAGGTGCACACAAATGCAAACCACTGGGTGGAAAATTCTCGTTGACAGCATTCTGGTGTGCTTGCGATTGGTCAGTGAGCAATGAGGGAGTTCCCTGAACCACTTGTCGTGCTGACAGAACAGCTGGACACCAACACCAGACACAGATCAGGGTGGGAAGAGATCATGCGGAACAACAGGGAACTTAAGACCAAAATGAGATTGAGCAAAGCTTAAGCTCACTGTCATTTCACAGACTGAGTCAACAGGGTGAAAGAAAAACAAAAGAACACAAGCAAAACTAAATCTGTTTGTTTTTTTTTTATATTCCTCAAACAAATAGTTTGAAGTAAACACGGTGTACAAGCTGTAGATACTGAAATCAACTTGCCAAAGACAGGAATGGACCTTTGACCATTTCCCCATTGTCTCCGATTGGTGATTGATTGGTCAAATGCTAATTCTAATTCTAACTCATTAAACGAATCACAACTAAGAACTTCCACCAGGTTCTGTCAATAAGCAAATCTACCAACACCGATATTTTAATTATCTTAAAAAACAACAATGCATTAATTTGAGTGAACCTGAAATTCCACCATTTTTTGTTATTCGGTTTTTGTTAAATAAAAATAATAAAAACTCAGTCACAACTGTAATTAGCAGGTCTGATATAAAGGACAATTGTAAATCAGTATCTACACGGAAAACCCTGTATATTTCTAGAACGAAGATTCTTCTCATATGTTCACAAGCAAACACTCAAACATAACTGCTCTCTAATATTTATCATACTCTTAAATCCATAAACTCCTGACATGTATGACCTGCTGCTCTCTTTGATGCTCCAGTGTATCGTCTCATCATGCCAAGATGTAAAGAGCTCTCTAACGCCTTCAAAAAAGTTCCAGATGCCTGTATTCTATGAAGGGATTTAAAAAGACCTTCGAATTATTGAAAAAAAAGAGATCATCCTCAAGTATAGGAGATCATCTACAAGTGGCACTCTTTTGAAATGGTTGCCAATTTATGGAACGCCGGCCTCAGCAAAAAAGGCTTCAAGAGAAGAGACTATTTAATGCAAAAAGGAGTCTGGTAGTCTCCTAGCAGATTGTCCAAGTAAATACTGTAGCTATTGGTGTTAAGGCGAATGCATAGATGGTTTGAAAAGGCATTTAAAAGTAAGTGGTGGACATTTATGCTTTATACACATAAATGAATAAATAAATGAATGAATGACCTCTTGAAATAACCTGCCAAGAAGAAAAGCAAAGGCTGTGTGGCCACAGCGACAGACACGAGGCAGAGGTCACAGATGGCTTTTCGAGAGCGGAACCTCACATCAAGCGTAAAGCGTGGAAGAAGTGTTCTGGTTTGAGGTTGTTTCACTGCCCCCGGGACAGGGCAGCTTGAAGCCACTGATCCAACCATGAATTCTGCATCATATCAAAGAGTTTCTGGAAGATAATGTGAGGCAATCTGGCCAAAAGTCAAAATTGGAACTGGAAGTGGACCTTTCAACAGGATAATGATGCTCCACACACTAGCAAATCCACCAAGGAATGACTCTAAAAAGACCAAACGGGAAGAGTTATGGAAAGTCGAGCTACTGGCCAGACTTGAGTCATGTTGAAATGTTGCAGTAGTGAGAGCAAAGCAAACCTTTATAATAGAGGTGTGCCGATCGATCAGTCACCGATCATAATCGGCCNGCATCTCATTTCTCAGCCTGTCTGTCCAGCTGTTCTCGTCTTTTCTTCACTCTGCGCAAACGCGCAGCAACAAATGCCAAGCGATGTGTAACTATAACGCACTGAGTCAATGGGGACGTTTGCGGGTTGCGGCGGAAAATAGAAGCAGGTCACCTGCTTCACCTTAATTTAGACAAAAACAAGTTTTTGTCTAAATTAAGGTGAATTCATGGTTCCTTTTTCCACATAATGTAACAGTAGTGTTTATGATANATAAAAAATAAATATATAATAATTATGTGATCGGTATCGGGGATCGGAATCGGCGATCGGCCCTCAGGGGTGATCGGTATCGGGATCGGCAGGAAAAAACCTGATCGGCACATCCCTACTTTATAGATCTTGTAATTTTACATGAAGAGGGCACGGGGAGGTCATTTTTTTGTTCAAAACTATAGAATAATCATGCAAAATTCTTTTTTGTAACACCTTTGATATTTTACACATGGACATATTATGTTTTTATTTTCTTGACAAGTACATTGTTGTGTACAATTTTCCATGTACTCCACAATATTTCAGGGATTGTAACTTCATCATAGCCACCAAAAATATAGTAAAAACATTTCCAGTTCTAACAGTATTTATTAAAATTAACGTCCCAGAACATATTTGAATTCACACTAAGCTACAATATGCTATATTTCATCACTGTAAAGCTAGAAAAAGAAGATAGCAGCAATCACCTGTCATGAATGCAAAACGCTATCAATTCTGATGTGGTTGCCTGGATACACCTTCAGCAAAAGTGTATTTTCCATCTCCCTACATGTACTAATTCACTGCCTCACTCTGCTATTGTCTGCCATTTCTCTTTTGAGCACCAACACGCTGACAAGTACCTCATGAGGATGAAAAAAAAGAAGAAAAAAACACTACCATAAGCACGCCCAGACCTGCTCTCATCCACATGATCACCCTGAGAAGCATTATCACAATCTAAAGGACTAGATTATCCCCAGGCTCAAAACTTCATCCTCTTTGATCCGCACTTGGGAGGGGATAAGAGGCAGCACGGCAGGGGGACCATTAACCAGACTTCGCACTTACTAATCACGGCAGATTTTGATCACCTTCAGGGACAGATGGACAATAGATTCATAAACACCACAGCAGAAGAGACATGAAGCGGTCAAGCCGTCTTGTACAAATGTTGCCAAAATCCCGACATAGTCTCAGAAGTGCTTATTCCCTGAAATGCATTCCAGTCATCTAAATGACTTTTGAGTTCAACTGAAATGCTCCAAAAATATACTTTAAAAACGTTTAATAAATTAGGTCTGATTAAAAATTCACATTCTAATTAAGAAGCAATAAAATATCAGTACATCTTGAGCGGGTCATTAGGAGTAAGTTGATGAAATCGGTAGTGTTAAAAAAAAAATCTGTATACATGCACCACATCCATGAATTTACTTTAATGTTGTTCGTGTAAAAAGGTGCAAATACCCATCACTCCAAGTTGTTTACACTAAAAACCCTCCAAATCTTTGTAATAGATCTTTGTTGTGTTTTGAGGTGAGATGGTGAGGTCAGCTGTTTATTGGCTGCTAGTAATTACAGATGCATCCTAAGCTTGCTGACATCGTCCATGGGGCTTTGCAGGCACTATCAACTAATTCAATGCAGAAACAACTACAATGCACTGAAAATTACACTGACTTTCATTAACGTGAAACTTAAGAAGCGATAGGAAGTCGTGGTGGGCCTAATTTGGTGTTCGCGGCTTCACAGGGCAACTTCAGGAATTACATTTGGGTTTTAAAACGTGTTAAGTGATTTTTAAGTATTTAGATTGAACCGCAAAGCTCTTTTTCCACAAACTTAAGTCGCAAATTACTCTGAACTTGTCTCAGAATTTGTCTACGTCATATGCATCGTTCTGCAGTTCTTCTGTCCTTCACCAGAGGCAATGAAAGTGTTTTTTTTTTCTCCCCTGTGTGGGGTTGATTCCCGCATAAGGGAGGCAATACAGGGACAATAGCAGCCACCCAATTAAAGCTGTGTTGGCCTTGCAATTCCTCAAGGTATTGCCATGTGACAGTTTAATTAACCAAGCCCGTTATCTTAATTTAGCAGGATCAAAAAGTAACAAACTGAGGTTATCGGGGAAAAACACTCCTAGTCGCCATACTCGTACACTCACATGTACATGCTCTCAGTCTTTGTCAGTGTGGCAAAACTTCAGTGAAATAGATATATTTAATGAAATTTATTATGTTGGCACTGACTTTAGCACATGTTTATTCTGTTGTGTAATTCTGACATCAAGGCAGGTTTTTTGACAATCCATACAGGTATATCACTGACTGAGACAACACCAAAGTAGGTCTTACCAGGGAATGTGTTGTCTTTTTCATATGGATTGGAACTTTTGTCTTAGTAACGGCTTGGTGACAGATGCCATACTAGTTTAATCTATCTCCATTGAAGTTAGCCTGGTGTCATGCTCATCCATACTGACCCGCTTATTCACATATATTTTAAAACCTAATTAGGGTTCGGGTGCTTTTTATGTATATAAATCTCAATAATTCAGATATACAAAATACCTAAATAGTTTCTTCTGTGATCATCCCATCCACTGTCATTTCATGAAGTCCACCCCCACCCACCCTTTGTTTTAGCATCTCTTCTTTTTCAAAAACTCCATTATCTACTGCACTGCAGGCAGTGAATGAAAGGACATTACTAGTTATGGTTGAACTGAGAAGAAGTCCTGATGCCTTGGACAGGCCCGGGCCATTTGTCTCTCTGGTTCCTGATGCAGTGTAACACGGGGAAACAATGCCCCGGGGCATCACAAATATTCACTCGCATCAGGCGTGGAAACAGTGCAGACGGAGGGGCCTTCCAATTGCATCTTAGTGATTGAAGTTGTGCTGAATTCATTGTCTCGGGAAATTTTCATCCGGCAGTTCATTTTCACATAATCAAAGCTGAACAATTTCTCCACTTTGTAGCTGACTGCACAGAATTGATCCAGCAATCTGTCATTTTTACTATTGTAATTAATAACGTTTAGGAATTCAATATAGGGGGAACTCGGCACATAATATCGTGAGCAGAACTACAGCAATCAGCATGTGGCTGCTCCAGCAAATCCACACAAAACCGTCTAATTATAGCAGGATATTAACAGATGGGACCTCTAAACTAGGTCTAGATATGCATTTTGAAGCAAAAATGTTTCTGCGTGGTAATCTGCAAACTGAAATGACCTTGTGAGGAAACTAAATAATCTATTCTTCAAGTTGATTTCAGAGCAAGTGTGATTTTGTTCAGTGTAATTCTGTAGGTGCTTCAACTGATTTTCTTTTAGAGGTGAAGTTTCACAGATCAGCATAGTAAATAAACACACACATAAGTTATTGGAGCCACCTTTTCCAGCAAAAAAAGCTCATGCAAGTCTTGCACACAGAGCATCTGAAAGTTTCCTCAGATGTTTGGCTATTAGCAAAAGATATTTGTGCTACTGAAGTTATGAGGTAGTTTTTTTGTAGATCGTGTTTCCTTTTCACTGCTACCTGAAAGGCCAAGCTATATTTTTCATCATTTCAAGACCGTTTCTTTTTTAACATAATGGTGTTATTACAAAGAGGAGTGTTATTGCCATGTAATTTGTGGGTCTAGTCTTTGAAAAATGTCTTTCTTGGTGCAGAGTATCAAAAAGATATCTGTGTTAAAGCAAGGATGCAGACTTCAACCAGCATAGGGAACAACATGACTGAAATATTGGGCACTAGTTAAAAAGTCTTTAAAACTGAGTATTTAAAAGGGGGCTGTCATGTATTTTTCAGATCCATTTCATAACACGATAAAGTAAGTATGTTACTTACAGTTGTTGTGAAAATAATACCAACACTAACTTTAAAGAAATGTGACCATACCTCACTTTTTCAAAATTGGGTTTGTCACTTCAAGATGATCCAAGGTGGAGCTTTTGGTAAATAGGTACCGCTTTGTCTGAGCAACGCTTAGGCACCATGAATGGTTGCCACGGGAGACTCAAGGATTTCTCAAACATGCATGAAAGAATCAAAGCAACACTCTGGGCATGTCTTTGATGAGAGAATGACATGATATAAAGCTGGGAAAAAAGTTGATTTTACATAATTGCACAATTAATGAAAATTCCCTCTTTTCAAGACATCTCCATGTGTTATTAAATTTATTGTTTTGTTCTTGAGAGTCCAATATAATTTCCCCTTCCTAAGATTGCATTCATCAGAATATCTGACTAACTTGAATTTTTGTCACTTATTTCTTTTCCTACTAACAAGCTTTAAGACCTTGGTGGCTGAGTTCTGTTTCAAACGTGAACCTAGAGGACAAAGAAAGTTCTTCAACCTGCCCATAACCTTATTATTTCAACCAGGCTCTGAAGTCGTTCTACTCAGAGTATAACAGCACACACGACTGTGATACTGCTGTAATTAGTCTGGTTCTCTAAACCTCTCTGAAACTCTAAACCCAAAGTATGAGTCCAAGTTCTCACAATTTTACTGCACACAATAACATGTTAAAACACATTACCTACAGATTGTGGAAATGGCAAAATCTTTATGTCGATCCCATAACATAAAAAAATAATTAATTAAAATAATTTGGACCGAGATAGATATTGTGAAATCTAAATTCCTCATGTAGTTTTATGACTCTGAGATTAAAGTATAAACATAACTCTTTTGTCTCATATTTTATTATCTGTTTTAAAAAGACTCCATAACGAGTTGGCTTCATTACCTAATTTATCACTGTTCTATGGCTGTATCATTAACTGTTCTTATTATCCATTTGCTTTATTTTTTTGCAAAGGACAATAGCTTGTTCCTCTCTGTGGGGCAGAGCTTGTAGTTCTACTTTGGCCTCTAATATTACATAGGTTAAGTAAAACAACAGAAAATATAATAATTCCACTTTAATATTCAGTATATGCTTAAAGCACTTAACATTACCTGAAGGCACTGCTGTAGGTCAAAGAATCTGACAGGTCACCGAGTGGCTGTAGCACCAGTGTAAGGTTGTTCTCTGAATATACTCAGAGCTCTTTAATGAAGTGCTAGAGAGTTGTCATGTCCTAATTTCCTAATTAATTTCTAGCATTTTTGTATAATGTAAGGCAATGTGGAGAAAATGGAAAGAAGAGTTTCTCTGGTTATAAGAGAGAGTGAGTTTAAAAAAAACAAAGCAAAACTAGATGTTTTTAACTTGGCTGAAAAACTGGGTACTAAACAAAATGGTAATGATCATGTATATGGCTGGACAGCGATAGGGAGCAAGTAAAAGAGGCTTTCAAAGCATATGTAAAACAGCACGGGTAATGTCTAGAATTACTTCTCGCACACATGCACATACGCACACATACACGCAAACACGCACGTGTACACACAAATACAAATGCAGAAATGCCCGGCTGTCCGTGGACAGAGGACAGATGGCTACGGAGTGGCTCTGATCCAGGGAGTGACGATGTTCTGTATCATTATAATCTGCTCCGTAGTATCCTCCCTACTGCTGTGCAGGACAACATGTTTCACCCACTGAGAGCAGACACTGGAACAATTCTACTGCTGTTCTCCAACACATACACTCAGACGCTTGCAAAAACAAACTTACATTTGGCGTTTCCAACATTTGATACCTATGCATCGCTCGTTTACTTCCAATTAATACCCGTGAACTTAATGTATTGCATATTGTTTTGTTTATGTTGTTAGGTGTATTTTCGATAAATTATGGAGTTAAATACTTGTTTAAAATGTTAAAATCTACATATATATATTAAAAATTTTATTAGTTTAATTTATTTTTTAATATTTTCTCAAAATGTTGCCTTACATTTTATTTCCATTTACCCCCCCATCCTGTTTGTACCAATGGAGTGTGGTGGGGCAGATGCTACAGCTCACAAAGAGTGGTGGAGACATTACAATGAAAAGAGTTAAATGTAGGTATAGTCAATATAGCTATCACAATATTCTTCTTTTTTGTTTCCAGTGTTGCTCTCAGAGGTTTGTTTGAGTACCAAGCCCAGTATAAAGTGTATCTAAAAACAAGCCATTACAATTTTCAATAATATTATTGCAGTCACACTTTTCCTGATATCATGTAGCATTTCTTAAAATGCAAAACAATGTGTGCTCTAACCCTCAGGCTTTCTCAAACCCAACTTGCTTGCAGTAGCTATTGCTTTGATTCTGTTACACACATAAAAGCAAGTTCAAGTTTGCAAGGCACAGTTTTCGACTGTTCAATGGGCTTCTTCGCTGTTCATAGAACTACTCTGAAAAACTGCAAAACAACATCTACACATTCTGAGTCGCGATAGTTGCTGTCTTTTAAGCACTTCTATTAAAAGCTATGATAACACGTTAATTGTCTGAGTTGAATTCACAAAATTTACAAAGCTTTGCATCCAGAAATTAATTCCTGGAGAAAAAAAAGAAGAAATGGAGGCTGCATTGCCATGGGGCTCAGCTACATAGTATTAATTAATTTCATTTATAGCACAGACACCCCATCTAGTAGGCTGTTGATCATGTGATTACAAACGGAACAACTGGGAACAGAAACATGTCTATCATGATGATGGAGCTGATAAACACTGGATTTTTCTCTCTTACAACTCCGTAGGGAGATTTTATATCTGCGTAGAAACAGGTTTGGACGAGTTGTTTTCCTTTTCCAGTCAACTCAGAGGAGTTGAATCATATTCTCTGCATGATAATGTGGGTTACTAGCGTGTTTACAGCAAACAAGTCAGCCAGCGTGTATAAACTGTAAACATAAAATATGCAAACTAATCAAACCACCATGCCTCACTTTTCGAGCTCTATTGCGCACAGACAAGGCATTAAAACAAACACATGCAAATTTGTGCATGGGGCTGATAAGAACAATGATGGTGAATCTGTAACTCGAGAAAAGCACCGGGATCCATATTTATTTATGGTCCTGCAAGTCGTAAGAGTTATGACTGACAAGAAAAGCAAGTAAATAAATGATTGCACAATATCACTGGAGCTTTACTGGCCCTGACGCTGGATGAAGACTTTAACAATATGGTGAAGAGTGATAACCCTTAAACCTCCAGGACTCCGGACTAATTCTCATCCTTAGCAGACATACATTTTTCAGTAAGCTTTGAATAACATTTTCATTGTGTTCTACTGGATGTGCGTTTTTTCTTTTTTCCGTGTAATGTGAGACTCTTGGAATAATGCTTTGCCGTTTCTGAGGACGGTCTGATTTTGGTAAGCAGTTGTAGCTTCAGGTGCAGGTGTAAACCATTCTCAGAGGGATAGAAGGCAGACTTTTAAAGGTGAAAAGTCCAGTCATGCTGTGTAGAGAGGTTATGAGGGCACTTAGGAAGAAATAAGAGGTGTTCCCGCTCACTGCTTCCATAAACATGGTGTAATTATTTGCTACTGCTACCAGAGTAAAGGGATAATGTCACAGATTTACAGCCTAAGTGGTAAGAGTCAGATATTCATCAATCCTCTCCAGCACTAGAGAGTTGGAGATAGGCTACACTGGCTGAATGAGGATTGCGGGTGATCCGCCATGCAGTCGGGCTGAGATTTAGAGGTGGATATCACACCCAACAGCCGGCCCGGCCTGAAATAGCTTCCCACAAAGCACAAGAGGAAGGACACAAGAATGGACATTACCCTTTATAAGCCACAATCATAAGAATAGGATTTAATAAAACTTTGTGTGGTAAAGAAAATAGACTAATCCCTTTAAATCTTCCGTAATGAGAGGGAAGAAATCCTCAGACTGTGATAGTTCCCCTCCCTTCACCCCATAAGATTTTAGGCTTTCCGCAGGATTCCAATAGCTTAGCCGCAAATCGTCTCACTGCTGTGCGATATCACCACATCCTCTAAGAATAGGGGTGATCTGGCACATGTGTATGGCACAAAAACACTCACAAATCTTATTTGACTTTGAGTGATGCATCCTGGAGAACTCCAGACTGTTGATGGCTTTTATATTCCCCACCAGGAAAAGTAAGTTGGTGAGGGTGCAATGAATCAAGCTATCGGCCCGGCCAGGGACAGACCACAGAAAGCTGAGGAGATGAGGGACAGGAAGAGATGAAAGTCTCAGAGACAAATCCTCCCTGCCCAATGGCTCGCACAAACAGAAGAATCACAAGCTGCTGGCTGCTGTTTTTGGATGATGCTTGTTTCTTTTCTTTAATCTACTCCCCAAGGCCATGCTGCAGACTTTTACAACCATCCTTTAGTGGCTTTGTGGTAAATCACAATGAATACTTCATTAGATGAAGCTAAAAACAATTCAAATTTTTACATTAATGATTTCTGAATTAAAGCGCTAACAGGAAAACAGGAGCTCAGCAGCGCTCCGAGTTGTGCTTGTGCTGGTATGAGGAGGATCACTAGAATGACGCACTTTCATAACTGGTTGGAACAACGGGTGTAAACACACCCCGATGGCCTAAATTAATCATGTTTAAACAGACGGACGCGATGGCATCACATGAAACCATGACTCCTCCATATGCTACCTGTTTGGAGCAATATTTGTAAGCTGACTAATTACAGCGCTCTCAGATGAAGCTTATCTCTTAGCAGCTGTTTGTCCATTAACCTGTGGAACAGTTATTTTAGCATGGGAACCAGCACACATCATCACCGCTCTAATTGCAAAAGAGAAAATAAACACAATGCTTTCGGCATTGAAAAGTCGGCTGGTCATTGAACATGAAGGTTAATTTTCTTGACTGTTGCCTTTTCTAACTCCATTCATTGAGAAATTATTGCTGATGTTGCTATCGATTTTTAAGTGACAAACAACTCAGGAGCAAATTCACGAAGGATGTATTAGGTGTTAAACATGATCAAACCTTAAACTGGGTGACTGATTATAAACTGGGACACAAAGCCAGATCTGGATCTAAAATAACCAAACAGAGCAAATAGCCTCTCTATCTCCAACTGATTCAGGTAAATGAATGGGTCATTCCACTTTTTTTTATATATAGATATATACAATCTCCAGCATCACTTGTTGTTTCAAGCCATTCTTGCATAATATTTATGAACACAATTTGTCTTTAAAATGTTTGTCTTGCTTTTTTAGTTAAATTATCCGTTCCGGTAACACTTTATTTGAAAGGGTGTGCATACGACTGACATGACACTGTCATGAACATAAAGGAGTCTTTATGAATGTTTATGACAGTTGTCATAAAGTGTCATTCAGTAAATAATGACGCTTTTAATGCAAAGTTGCTCTAAAAGTTGCATTGAAAGTCTATTAAAAGTGCCAACTTTGCATTAAATTATCATCATCAACAAAATCAATCAATCAATCAAAATCAATCAAATCAATCACTTTTAATGGACTTTCAATGCAACCTTTAGAGCAACTCTGCCTTAAAAGTGTCATTATTTACCAAGGTTACCAGGTTTGTAGTTGCCTGCTTCATAAATCCAGTAAGGAAACAAAAGTAGGTACTGGGTGCAAGACAGCTGCAGAAGTGAATCATGAATCTTCCCTCTCAAGTTTCTATCAACGGTTTTTCTTTAACAAAATGCAAAAAAAAAGGAAGAGAATCTTGAATGTGATGGATCACAGTGTCACATATATTGAATAAAATTATGAAATATATGATGGATGTAATAACTGCAATAAGAAAGGAATTATTATGTGTCAGTGAGCCGTCACTTTAGGGACCCTCGCAAAGAAGGCAACTGTTGCTTTTCAAGTTTTCATCAGATGAGTAAATGTCAAAAAGTCAGCCTCCCTGTCCGGATGATATGACTGAGTCACATCCTGGTGGCGCCATGGTTCGATCACGCCACTTTGGATTCAAAGCTTACTGGAAGTGTTTCAGAAGATGTGCGTCTTCAAGCAGCCTGTCATTCAGCAGCCAGATTGCGTGTTGCTTTGTTCATTTGTTGTTTTCAGAATTCACTTGTGCAGCGTCTGAACTGTTTCTTTTCCCTTTTCCTTTTCAGCTTGCCTCTCTCCTCCTCTCTCTGTCTCGACGAAACATTCGCTATGAACCACGCTTTATCCCTAAAAGGAAACCCAGATGAAATAAATTGGAACGATAAGAACTTGTTTGTCTAAAACCATTATTGACACATTTCAAATGGAGCAGCTGATAATGTTTATGCAAATACAAAAACAAATATTTCTCTAATGAAGCTAATAGTGTGTAAAATTTGCACTTGGTTTTCTTTGAGTTAGTTTGAAAATGAAAGCATTTTCTATCAGCCCATTTAGAGGAATTCTAAACATAAATATATCAAAATAGTATGCATTATTGATTTCACCTACTACATTAATGTGTACTGTCCTGAGGGCTGTATTTGTGTCAAAATGGTACATGTCATTAATGAAGTCATAAAATGCTGTCCGGGACGCCTTTTTAATACAGATCCAAAAGCATTCATACAACAAATGCACTATCTGACCATGAAATATGAATGATATTCAACGGAATCCACTTTCCCAACAGTCAGATAAAGGTTTATTGAAGGCCATGTTGAGTAGGAAAGGGGTTGCTATGGCTACACGGTTGAAAAGGGCATCTGATTTGACTTCTGACCAGTCAATTAATCTTGCAACTGCATTTTTTTAATCAACCCTAACCCTATAATTCAAAATTAATTGCTTTGAACATAAAAAAAGAAAAACTGAGATTGTGAGGATTCAGGAAAGGTACTGTAGTGCTAACGTCTTAAGATTAAGCTGCCTCAAGGGAAGATGGGATTAATATTTTAGATGAATTTAAGTCGGAATATTTCTTTTACTTTGTCTTTGCGAGGACTCAAAGAGAAAATGTTTAATTAAGCACATTAAATTATGTGGACTCAATTTTATTCATAGTTTTTCAGAAGAACACAGAGTTGGGCCCTTCTTTAGCTTGAAAACACCCTAATGCCACAATAAGGTCTGGAAAATCCACTGCATGAAATCCTCTTTGAAAGGCTGCTAACTTTTCTGCTGTGCTTGTTGCTTTGGGCTACTACATTCAGCTGAAAATGCTAATGATAAAATTAGAAACACTTATGTGTAAAGGGATAAATGGAAATTCACACATCACCCGCAGATGTACATTGAAATAAAATATTGCCAGCTCAGTATTATGTTGTTTTCTTAACATCCATCTTTGCAATTACATCTCAGATTCAAAAGAAAGCACAAGACTCAGCCTATAGGATCCATCTAAGATAAAATGTCAGATTTTATTTTTGTATATCTTTAAGTTTGCGCATAAAGCAATGATGTATTCTGTAAAACTTTAAAAACACACTGCAAAAATGTGTTTAGCAAAGAAGTAAAAAGAATTGTACATTTTTATATAACTGTAATGTACATGTTTATTCTCAGTATGATAAATTACTAAGCATTTACAAAAAAAGCAAGCAAACTGAAATGTAGGTTTTGTAAGTAAGAGCTGAATATAATGCCATCATCATTATCTTTTTATGAGTTACATTTTATGTGTGTGTGCGTTTTCATAGACATCATTGTAAGGGAGCACTCGCGTGTGTGAGAACAACTGACCAATCATGGCATTTCCCTTACTTAATCAATTCATAAGCTGGTGGAAAATGTGCAGGTGGATATTTCTATTACCAAGCCACAAATAACTGAGAAACTCAATTTCATCACCTTCCACAGGGCTGTCATAGGAACACATCTCATGCTGTCTCCTCACAGTATCCACACTGTCCTTGTAGTATCACATTATCCTCCCACACCCCCGTCCCCTCCCTGTCCCACTCATCCCTCCCGTTTCTGAAACAAAGCAGGAGGCGGTTTGATTATCATAATCCAGTTGCAGATAATTAGGAAAGGTCAGGTGGTACACTCAAACACTGTCCGTTCCTCTCTGTGCTCCAACCCCCCGCCCTCATCCCCCGCTGTTCTTCCTGCTCCCTCTCCATTTGCTCGGACAGCCCTATCAGTGGGTAACATCTCCCAACACCACTGCCGACTGTCTGTTCGTGATAGCGACTGTGGCAGTCATCTCCACAGAGGCGAGCGATGTGCTGCCAACCTCTCCGGCGAGCCAGACAAGACCGTATTAATGTCTGCTGCAGGCGCGCTGGAGCATCAATTAATCGCTGTTTAAAACTGGCAAAAATGCATTTGATATACTTAAGCTTAATTAATACATTGCAACCAATTTTGCGAGACTAATTAATCAATTTGAGACTGAGCTGCAGTGCTAAGATATCTAGATTATATTGTCTAGAAGAAACCTATTCCATAAGGGAGGGAGATTGTTGAACTCAACCTACTGTTACTGGAGGGAAGTACAAATCCACTTATTAAAGAACAAACATCCTAAACAGGATGGCAAAATTAGGGTGAAAATAAAAAAAAAACTTGGTTTCTTTAAGGATAAGAACTGAAACTGAGGTGGGGGATTAATTGGGACTTGAACTACATGCTCTGTGCACTGTGAGTCCTGTTTTTACTGAACCTGTGAAAGAGGCCAGTGTTGTGACGGAAAAGCAAAGAGAGCTACAGAGTAATTGAGAGGGCTACGCTTAGAGGGAAACTGGTCTTAAGATGGGATAAAGGATGAAAGTTGGGGGAGGGCAAGAGTGGGGGAGGCAGCTGCAAAGAAAGACTCATGAACTATACACTAAGTGATTAGATGTATAGAAAAACCCCGTAAGAAACAACCTCAGGGACACTGACCGGTGTCAAGCTTTTTTTTTTTTTTTAAACCTGTTTCCATGTGAGGAAACAAACTGGAGAGTTGTTTCATGGACAATATGCTGTATCCACACCAGTGTGGGTTTATCTCAAGTGGGTTAAACAAAGCCCAGTACATTCACTTTTTTTTTCTCCTGACAGCCTCATATTTAAGTGATCATAATACAAATTACTTGTGCATGCATGGAAAAGTCTAATTTTCTTTGTCTACAGGATATAGCTTGAATACAGAACATATGATGATATTTATTTTTCCTTAAGATAAAAAAAAAAAACATCATTGAGCATTCAACTAGTGGTTTTGGATGTTGATGTGCCAGCGTAGTACCAGAGTAACTTCAGCATTGGCCCACAGCCCCTTTCCTCCCCCACAGCTTAGCTAAACCCCTGTGTTATTGGCAAAACACAGCCGGCTGCTGTCGGTTAACTGTCTAATCTCACATCAGTCGATTTCCCCAAACAAGGAGAGGGGGAAAAGTGAAACAAGACTCCTGGAGGAGGAGGGGGGAAAAACCCTTAAACACAGATTACACCCTCAATAAGTTACCATCACCTCCGGACTTGTGGTCTGTGAGTGCATGTATGTGTGCGTGTGTGTGCGCGTGTGTGTGCGCGAGTGCACGTGTAGACGTGTGAGCACATTTTGTTTTGTTCAACAACTAAATTGTACTGCTCAAAGACCGCACACAGAGAAGAGTATAAACATGCTGCATCTACCAGAGCTCAAACAACTTCCAAACACCTAAAAATTGCATACTTAGTCTTTAGTCACGTGCTTTTGTGTTTATAAATGTGATCCTTTGGTCCCTCATGGACAATTAAATGAGAACATTTTCAAAATGAGAAACATATGGAGCTTTTTAATTGGCCAATTTCTCTTGCCAACATGTGTGGCTTTTTTTAATTCTAAAATCAATGAAAAGGAAAAAAATGCTATCTTGTCAAACTCGCATATTGCAGCACAGAGTGTTGCTCAAATTTTCATTGTCCTTCCGTACGGAGTAAAGCAGCCCTTCTGTTCCCAGGATTAATAGCACCATTACAGAGAATCCATGTTTGGTACACAAGGCCATTCTTCAGGATCCTGTCAGCGAGATACAAACTTTTTTAGTGTAGATGTTTTAGCAAATTTGTGCTTCCCGGAGTATTTCCATTATGTTAAGCGGGTAATTGTGCGCACCACAGCAAATCTCCGGTTAAAGCTGCAAAGAGAAATTCACTGTATCTCCTTTCCCATTTCCTCTCTCTTTCTACTCTATGCATAATCTTAAATTTCTTGCCTCTCTGTGACCATGCACTAATCTTGCGAGGTTGCGGGGGGTGACTGCAACAACTCATATCTGGGGAGTTATTGTTCTACACATGTCATATGTAATCTGCCCGACCCACAGTGCTTAGAATAATTATTCATATTTAATCACCAAACTACGAGGCTACATCGCCTGCCGCTCGCTAAGTCATTTTCCGTGTTCCATTATCAAAGTTTCAGAGATGGGAGCTCAGAGAAAGGGGACTAAATGCAGAAGCAGAAGTAGTTGAGCTTATAAAAACATAATGGGCTTGTCTGCTTTGATAAACTGAGGACGTGTGTAGCATGTACACATAGTCACACCCTCCAGTGTAGACATACTGTATGCAGAGTGCAGTGAAAAAATGGGGCGTGGATAAAGGAGACCAATGCGATGTCATACAATGAGTGTTTAGGCAAGCACAAAAGAAATATGTCTTTAATTGTACATTTTCGGCTGTTCCTTCTCTTGTCTGCTTAGATTTGCCAGGGAGGGCTCACCTTGTTCCAAAGGTGGTGGTTTCACACCTGCAGCCTTCAGTTTGAGGGCTTCTTTTGCAGACATATCACAGCAGGAGCCTTTGTTGGTGTCCTGGTCGCTGTCAGCCTGGTCGCTGTCACCATGGCCGCTGTCTCTGAGGCTGGCTCGCTCTGGGTCTTTGAATGTTGAACTACTAAACAACAACAACAAAAAACACAACATTTGGATGCATCAGTGTGAACACTTTTAGAACTAATTGACATATGCATACGCTATAGTGCTTTTTGGTAATTAGTAATGAGTTGGAAACAGTTACCTTATAGATTTGAGCTCTTACCTTTGAACGAACTGTTGTCTGCTACCCATATAATTAGGTTCAGTGGGGAAATTGTCCGTCTGTGGAAAAGTGAGAATAAAGTGTGCAGTGTTAGTAAGAAAAACATTTTCTGTTGTAAAAACAAGAATTCCTAAAGACATGATTAATTATGCAGAACTGTGAGGTGCAGGACAGATTAGTTGAAAGGAAATGAAAGTGTGCACTCTGCTTTGCCAAGGTTTAAGCATTTCACTAACCGTATGAAACGGGCTAATTAGCCATTGGAGAGTAAACCACACAGTTAAACATCAGGTCTGGCAGACATCAGATAATCAATGACTCCAAGGACAATTGTCTTGATGAAAATAGAAATCTTTGCAATTGCCATGTCGAGCCGTTGGCTAGACATCTATTAGCTAGATTACAGTACAAATTGTAAAGGAATAAGAATGTAATTTCCGCCTTATTCCTGTTAGAGAACAACTAACTCTTAAATTCAACATATTCTTCACTCACGAGTATATTAGAAATTAAAAATACTTTGTATAGTAGGGACGATTAGTTGACTGTTAGACAGTCCATTCTTAGATCTGCAATGTCTTTCTTGCATTTCATGTCGACTAGTTGCAATCGCAAGAAGATGGATGGATAAGGAATTGGGTGGGAAATGTCAGATAGAGCTTTACGGTGTTATAAGAACACAGAGAATATCTAGAAAATGTAGTTCAAGCTGTGTTCAAAAGATCTGACAGAGTTTATCCATGTGATCGAAACAAACCAAATGAATGAAAGTTCTTCCAATGGAAACACACTATATGTAACGCAGACCAGTAATCTGTGATGGTCACTTTCTAAATAAACTGGTGGTATGCTTAGGATAATTCTCCATTTAGAAAATCCACTTTTGATTTAACGTCTTAACATATATGTTAACATGTTGTTTATAAAATTGGCCAAACATTTTACTCTTGATTTATTGTCTCTAAACATTAAAGTGTTTGTCCCCAACTTAGTCGCGGTTTATTTTTACCCAGGTTTTGTTCTTTAGTTGATATGCATATTTTGCTGCACAAAGAACCCATCTCCTTCTTGAACAATATGATAGCAGGGTATCTATTTATACTTGGACATAATTGTTTGAACAGACAAATCTGGTAAAAGCTGTAAAAAAAATATTACAGTTGATTATTACTACTATCAATCTTGTATAGTCAATAGGAGTGATTTATATATACCAAACTAATAAAATAATAAAACTTCAGTCTGATTTTAATGTCATATGATGAGGAAAAGACTACATGTTCTGTACAGTCACATTAGGAGGCATTTTGATGTGTGACAAAGTGCAGCACTGTAATGTAATTCTGGTACAAGGCACTCTGCATAAATGGCACAAATGGCTAATCTTTGGAACAGTACGAAGCACCGCCTTACGGACTGGATCAATCACATCGGCAACGAAGCACTCTATCTTACTCCCAGTGTGTCTCACTGGCTTAGTAATTATACCAAGCCACAATGTATTGGAGTTTTTAATCATGTTAAGGAGTTAAAAGGTTAAAACATTGCAATGTGCTTACTGGAATTTGCCAAAAATATAGGCCCATTATCAAAAGACTAAGGATTTTTTAAAGAAAACATTTTCTTAACCAGCATATTTTTAGCTCTTATTATTGCAAGGGAATAATCAATTTCCTCTTGTGTAGTGGTAGGAATGATGGAAGAAAATGTCTTAAAGAGAAAATGCTTCCATGCTCTTGTGGCTGCATTCATCACAGCAACACAAATAATTACACTATGTTGTGCACAACTCTCTGTCTAGAATTCATAGCGGCGAAATGTCATGTTTGGTGAGTAATGCGTCGTTGTGCCAGGCTTTTTCACATGCACAGCTTGACTCACGGTCGATAGAGTATTTCAATGTCATCGGTGCGCTGCAGTGGCTCAGTATGAAAAAAGGGTGTGTGAAGGTCAGACAGGCCACCTCAGTACTCTGACCTTCCATGCTTTTGCAAACACCTTTATCTCCTCAACATTTTTATTCCACTTCAGCCTTTGCCAATGTTAAAAGAAAACACCCACGGAATATATCAAAGACTGGAATCTGACCATAAAGCAAGAGAAGAAGGAATGTTTGAAATCGTTTGGCAATGAAATGATAAGAGCGGCTGAAAAGAGTTTAAAAAAATAATAAAATGAAATAAATTGAAATAAAATTGGAAAGAAAGAAAAGGGAAGATTAAAATCTTTTTTCTAGTGATGTGTCCCATCTGTACTTATTTTGACTATACAACTAACCTTGGACATATGTTTCAAACAATTCTGCTCCATGAAGGTCATTGCAAGAAAAGGACATAACTCAAAGATGTTTTTTTTTTGTAATTGCCATGCTGTGATTTCTCCATCCCAACAGAAAAAAATAAAATAAAAAAAAAACTTTTTTGGGTACTGAATAAAATAGTCCACAGTTACAGTTGATTTGAATCCAAACAGGTAGTCCCAATAAATGTTGTTCACACCGGTAGTTTTTCTTAACAGACAAAAAAAAAAACAAAAAAAAAAACATGCCTCTACTTAAAGTATTATGCCGTTCACTGCACACAAGCCAATAAAAAACACATTACACCACTTCATGGAAACCTCTTTCCTGCCAATTAAGAGTTCTGGGTGATCTTAAGCCTCCATCTCTTCCTGTCTGACCATAGCACCCAGCCCTTTCACTACAATGGGCCACTTTCCAATTAATGGGTCGATAATAGGCAGCATGAACTGCTTTCTACTGAGAAAGTCAGAGCCCACAATAAATACTAGATAATTTGAGGCAGGCTGATAAACTGCATTGTACACTGCATAAATTCCCTTTGCATTATAGGGTATCATTACTTTCAATGCTACATGCACCTAAACCTGAATAGCCAAAACTCGCTTGACGATTTCCCTTCCTTATTGACTGGAGATCTGAGTCATTACCGTAAAGATCTAAAGAAGTGAAGAACCTGTTCAATAAAAGATGAATCCAGCAAATCCACCTCTACTCACATTGTTCACGTATCAGCAAAGGCTCTTCTTGTTTTGTGGTGTGGATGAATTTTCCGAAGGCATGTGTTGCTGAAGTGCAGTAAATGATGTGTTGTATCTAGTTCAGGGCGCAAGGTCACAAAGGTCACAGGGATACTGAACACGGCCAGGCTGAGTAAGTGTAAAAAGCTGCACTCTATTCTGTATTCCCATTGAGGCCCCTAAGACTGACCGCCCAGACAGCAGGCCGATTGAGACAAATGGGACGAGAATATTGGAGTGCTGTTCTCCTCTCGGGGCATAGTAGTGAATTCTGGGCTACTGTTTGCTTCTGTGTGGTTACATTTGTGTATTGCTACCTTTTCAGTGCGCATTTGATATCCTACACAGGGACGGTGAGCGAGGACAAATTGCAGCTTCTTTTTCACACATCGTTGGGCCGCTCACTTTTATTCAAACCAACAAGAGTACACCCCCTTCACCTACTCTGAGAGGCATGATTCATGCATTTCTCCTTTGCTGTCTTCCTGGAAAACATACAGTGACCTCTACATGTATTGGCAATAAACTTGTAAAGACAAGTGGGTGCCAATTCCTTCCTTACGGAAATATGTAAAAACCGTAAGGAAGGAATTATTTTTTTATTGCACACCATAACCACACATACAAACATTGAAAAATCCAGCGTTTAGTATGAAGACATAGATCCAGCTGAGAGTAAAAGACAGCAGTAAAAAATAGTTTTCTCCTGTAACAACACACAAGGTAAGAGTACGCAGAAAGAGACCTTCAGTACTTGTTCTTTGTTGACTTCATTGTCAAATTAAGACGGTTAGGTATTTTCTTGCAGTCATGTTGTGACTTGAAACTCAAAACAAAGTCCCTAACTTGCATTGCATGTTATTGAGTCTTTCCTATTTAAATAGTGACTAACAAGATGTCACAGATGGTGATAAAAAAATTCTCCAAAAAGTGACCAAACTTAAACACAACACAAAGAAATTTCAGTTACATTTATATTTTAGGAATTGTTAGGCCAAGTTTGGCAACAGTGATATAATTAAAAACAATTATTTCTATTTTTTTTTCCATGAAGAGGACTTTATACCATAAATGTGCTCAAATGAAAATAGCATTTTGATATTAATTCTGAGGATTTTAGTTTACCTTTAATAACTGTTAATAACTGTTGAAGATACTACAGACATTTTGTTAATGTATAGGGTTTTTTTTTTTGTTTTTTGTTGCCAAACCAAGTAATCTGAGCAACCTGGAAGGCACCATAGTTGTAGTAGTAAGATGAAAAAAATATATGCATCAGTTACACATTGGGGAAAAAAGTGTTTTTCTGCTGTGAAAAAATAATGGATGTAGAGTAACTCAGCACCAGTCAGACAGAAATAAAGGACAAAATGAAAATTTTACTGAGACCAGGAAAAAACAATAAGGAAATGAATGGCACAGAAAATGGGTTATAAAAGAATGAATGGGTATAAAACAGTAAAAAGCAAGGACGCTAAAATAATTAAGAAAAGAGGGGTGTAGAAACAATACACTGGACCATAGAGCATCTAGTGGTTGAGGAGCAACTTTAAGTGATCAGATCTGATTAGCATTTAAACATCTTCCTGGAGATAAGAGACCATCAAATCGATGGCCGTAAGTGAACTTAAGGGCAACACGATGCCTGATAAACATCTTGCTTTATCTTCTAAATAACTCAGAACAGAAGTGATCCAGTTGAATTTTTGACAAGTAAAGGTGTAATAATAATGCTAGTAAACACAAAAGGTCTGAGCAGTTCTGATGGACAGGAGTAACTAATTAAGTAAGTAAAACATTATTTACGAAGAACCTTTCAAGATAAAAAAAAATGCAAAAAAATGCTTTAAAAAGCAGAATAAAAAAATATACAGTGCAAAATTAAACATTAGCAGACTTAAGAAGGTACATTTTTAGCTGTCCTTCAAAGGAAGCCATTGATCGCAGAGTCAGAGGGAGAGAGAGTTCCAGAGAATACTCTGTTTCTTTTAGTTTTCTGTTCTATTTGGGAGGAAATCAGTATGTCTTGGTGTAGACCGGTGCCTATTAATGAGAAACTCTCCAAGTCAAAACCAGAATCTTGAATTGCAATCAATAACGACCAGAATCTAATGTTTTGTCATTGGGAGTGGCAAAACCTTAAAGATGCAGTTAGCAGCCCAGCAGCAGCATTCTGTACAGACTGCAACTGGTCTAGGGTCTATGGTCCATCTAAGAATGAGAGACAATAGGGTTAAGTTTGGCAATATTTCATACATTGTAGAAACAGGATTGAACCCAAACTTTTAAGATATTTTCCATCTTAAAATCTGAGTTGGAGATTATTCCAATGTTGCAAACAGACTATGGCCCAAGGATTTACTTTATCTTTACCGATACATTTTGTGGCTCAAAGAGGATTTCTTCAGTTCTTTCTTCATTCAACTGAAAGAAAAAAACTTTCACTTATCCAGCTTTTAAGGGAATCTAGGCATCTTTGTAAAATGTGTAGTTTCAAAACTTAATTTGGAACTGGAAGTCATCTTCAAAGCAGTGATGGGAAATATCCTTAAAAGTTGATAGTATTGGACCAAGAAGAAGTGTAACCAGCACAAAATAATCAACCCATATTTTATTTTGGCGGGTCAAAGTGACGGCACACTTTAAGTTCCGGGTCACAGGTGAACTCGGATCTTCATTGCTGT